>JBBPCZ010136735.1:0-21316 GCA_037974445.1 Brycinus macrolepidotus | reverse complement strand
TCATCTAGCATGATACCAAGATTTCTTACCTTCTTTGAGGGGACGATAACAGAGTTCTCAAAAGAAACGATGAGGTCATGGCTTGGTGATGGACTTCCTTTGATGAAAAGCAGCTCAGCCTTGCTGGGATTCAGCTTGAGGTGGTGGGCCGCCACTTGCAGGGAGAACATAATGTATATGAAAATGTAATGTGAATTATCTCATCAATCAATCAGTCTTTGTATTGAAATATATACTGAAACTAGGGGCTTTGGTGTTTGTTTAAAATCCACACCCTTTAAAAAGGCTTCTTTTCCACAGGACCAGAAAGATTAAACCATTCTGAGTTTCTGAAGTGTGAACTGGGGGTGGAGGGGCACCTTAACTCATATACACTCTCTCACCTTTCTGTCCCCTTTGTTTAAATCTTCTTAAACATTCCAACCATTTGACATATTTGGAGGCCATTCTTCTTCAGCTTTGACCACGTTTCTGCCCTTCGGCTCTAAATAACATGATAGAAAGGAAAAAAACAAACACAGAGAGGCACTTCTGTGAAGGAGGCTGAAATAACCCATATAAACCAAAAACTCTGTAAAGGTCCAGATTGAACTTTATTGTGAGCAATTATTCAATCATTATAGCATACAATGAAAGACAGTCAAAACAAGTGAAGAGCTTCAGTCATTAAACTGCCTGCCACAGAGTTATGCAGAAATTTTGAAAAATTTCCTTTTAACCACAACAGCAACAGTCTTGAAGGCATAGTTTGGCCAAAAAGAAAGTTTTCCCCAAATGTTGTCAATCGGTCAATGCACCAGAGCTTTCATCCAGTTTTATAGCTAGTAGTGTGTCATACAGTGTCAGAAACCACATAAGCAGGTGTATTTGCAAAACTAACGAGGAAAAAGTGTTTGCAGTAAATCAGATTTTTTGGAAACACCATCATCATATATTAGCTGCATTTGACTAAACGCTGTACCCTGTGGTGATTCAGGCAGTTTTTGATATCAGTCGACGCTAATAGTATGTATCTAAACTGAGCTGCAATCTCCTGCGTAGGAGTGAGTAAACGGCTCTACGTGGAGCGAGCCCCTGCTTCTATATCACCTATAAGCCGATAAGGAGGTCGTATCAGGTGTGCCATTTATCTTATCAAACTGTGGCTAATGGGTGCTGGATTGTGCCGTAACTGCTTGAGCAATAAAGCGAATTCTAAAGCTAAAGTCAGCGAAAAAAAAAAGGCTGAAAAAATCCACATGCTGAAAGAACAGGCCTCACCCCACCTGCACCAGCACCAAGTGACTCATCCATCCTACTATCGCAGGAGAATATGGGTGGATACACTATCTCTCAGAGTTTGGAGTGGAAAAACATAGAGGACCATCCAAAATTCCTCAGTTATGAAAATGAAGAAAAAAAGTAAATTCTTAGAAAGAGCTTAAATGTCAGAGAACTAGCAGTGAACTGATCACCAGATGCAGTAAATGTAGATCTGTTTGCTTGCAGTAATAGGTTTAATATTTGCACCAGTGCAATTTATTTTACATGTTTAAATGTTTTAGTCTCAGTCAAAACTTTTTCCAGTGCTCTTTCAGTACAAAGTATCCATTTTCTCTGAATCAGGGAATCAAAAAAAATCTTTTTTCAAAAGATGTTGAAAAAATGAGAGCCATGTGGTTTATGCTGTGTTCAGAGTTGGTCATGGGAAGTCGGAGCTTGGAAATACATTTTTGACCCCTGTGCATTCAGGTGTGTGTGTTTGGGGAGGATTTCTTACATGATTGTTGGCACTGCTTTATGGTCAGTGTTACAGATTTAACCAACCACTGTGTCTGGATATTCACTGATCTGAAACTAATTCTCTTTAGCAGTAGATCTGTGGTACTTGTCTGTGTGAGCAGCCATGATGATATGGCGTCATATGCTGAACTCGGAGTTGCGGACACTTTCCAGACTTTCCCGGTTGAGTGGATGTTTTTCTTGGTTTGTGAAGTCCAGCTTATATGCTTTGGTTAAACACAAAATTAGGAATCCTAAACTATACTGCATTAATCATAAATTAATGCAATATTTTTGAAATGTAATAAAAAAAAAAATGAAATGTATACATTTATTTACTCATATTCCTCCCTAATTTTATCAGTATAGTCAGGTCCTGTTCTACCCATTACCTAGGACTCCTTCAATCACACAATACCAGCAACACTGGGAAGCTGAAGGCTTCCTTACAGTTTTTCAAACTTCAGCCAATGTAGCGTCACTGAACAGCTTCAAACGCTAGGAAGTGACACATTGTGACACACACATTACCAGTTCTTCTGACCTGCACCACAAATTGCCTTATAATACAAATTTCATATACACTTTTCATGAGACATTTGCAAAGCGTTAAAGCACCTTAAAGACCATTCAAGCCTCCCCAGAATGTCATCATGTGCTCTGGCAATCATAATTCATAAATGATTCATAATTGCAACATGAATATTGCAAATATGTGAAGTAGAATTAGCAGTTATATGAGAAACACAGGCTAATCACAAGACCACAGTCATATAATGAATCCGGCTTTGCGATTCATAAAATTATGATCTTCTCATTGCATTCCATTCCTTTTGACCGGAAATGAACTCCATAGAAATTAATCATGCTCCTCCTGTATGTCAACACTGACCCAGCTTCCTGAAACCCCTCACTTATACTAGCAAAGAGCTTTTGCAAATATATTCATTGTGTCCCCTTTAGATCTTTCAGGTGTGTGGCTCCTGGTCTGCCAATATAAATACGCAAGTATCTTTGTGTACCTTCTGATAAAAAAGCAAATATAGATACTAGTATCTGAAGGGCTTTGTGTACAGGAATATCAAAGAATAAAGTAGGTTAAAGTCTCAACAACAGTGAGGAGAAACAAACAAACAAGAAATCTTTTGCACGTTGGAATCAATGTGAAATAAAAGGTATCGAAAGGTTGCCTTAGTTAACTGAAATCTGCACATGCCGTGAAGTCTGACGGTTCAAAAAGCTGGGTCGAGCCATCTTTAATGAGCTTGTTTTAATGCAATAGGGAGTTTGCGGTGGCCAATGGGACATTATTACTACCTATAGGTTCTTACATGCATGTATATGTAAATATATGGAGTCACTCCAAAAATGTGTTACTTTACTGAAAACTTTAAGGAAAATAAAAATTTACCCTTTAATGTAAGTTAGTGTAAAATAATTTTATTGTAAAATGTAAAACAAAAATGGAGAGACAACGTTTTGTTCTTACAGCAACGAGACATCATTATTACACATCGCATATGAAGAATTTCCTTCATAAGTGTCATTTTCCCAACAATTTTATACAATAATACATGCATGTTGCAAAAGACATTTTTATTGTCATTTTATATTTTATATTTATTTATTTATACTAATCACAACAGCATTGGCATTTCTTGAATGTGCACTCCTAACAACGTAACATGGGAAATGAAAATCCTTCATCTAAATACTCTCACTAACCACTTCATTAGGAACACCTACCTTGTATCTACACTCTATGTCCATTTCATCAGCTCCATTGACCAAATACACTGATCTGCTATCACATTTAAACCACTTGCCTAATGTGCCCTTTGTGCTGCCAAAACAGCTCTGACCCTCGAGGCATGGTCTCCACAAGACCTCTGAAGGAGTGCTGTGGTATCTGGAACCAAGATGTTCGCAGCAGATCCTTTAGTCCTTTAAGCTGTGAGGTGCTTGTCCTGTAAGTCAACAGACTGGACTTGTTTGTCCAGCACATCCCACAGATGCTCGATCAGTCTGAGATCTGGTGAAATTGAAGGCCAAGTCAACACCTTGAATTCTTTGTCATGCACACACACGTAGCCATCCACATGACGTAAAAGAAACGTGATTTATAGCACCAGTGCACCCTCTTCCTTTGGTCCAGTTCTGATGCTTATGGGCCCATTGTAGGCACTTATGCCATTCCACTACCATGTCAGTGTCACTGTTGTATATACACTTCTACAGCTCTTTCTGTAAACGTTTCTCATTCAAAACATGTATGACTCACCCGTCCATCCAGAGTACAGAAATCAAACACATGCAATACTGAATGTCACACTCAGGAAGAAGTCAAACTTCCAGTGAAATACTTGTAAAATGTAAAATACTTGTGAAATTACAACAAAAGTCATTTACAGTGCATTACTTTCACAACTCCAGCAGCACTGCTGTGTGTGATCCACTCTGTGCAACCCACACACATACTAAACATCCCACTACCATTTCAGCTTCAGTGCTGTGCTGAGAATGATCCACCATTGATGAATGGGGTAAAGGGGGCTAAGAAGTGATGCAGAGAAACAGATGGACCACAGTCTGTAATTGTAAACTATGAAATACACCTATATGCTGAGTGGAGCTGATAAAAAGGATAATATGTGTAGATGCCTGTTGGTGTACCTAATGAAGTGACTCATTGTTGTATATGTACAAGACTTGTATATGTTTGACCCCAATGTCCTTACATTGTGTGTATCTTGGCTGGAACTGCAGAGGGCAATAAACTTTTTAATTACAGAGCATCATTAAACAGAGTACAGTTATCAGTCAGTCATTCAGTTTTTATTATAGTTCTCTGTCTCTCTTCATGAGTGTGTGTTTGTGAGCAGTATCACAGATGGAAAGCAGTCTGACAGTGATAAGATGGCCGTCAGAATGTCTGCAGTGATGGCCCACGGTCTCTACAACCACACACAAACACACACACACACACACACACACACACACACACACACACCAGTCAGTTCAGGACAACCATACCTATAGTCCTCATACTTCCTGGATGTTGCACCAAAATTAGTAATTCATGCTAGAAGTAAAGACAAAAAGGGAGCAGAATTTGATCTGAAAATAATATGTAACAAAAGGGTATATAGAGGACATAGAGAGATACTAAAATAATATTTAATACATACAAATATATTACATTAACTCAGTTTTATTTTTCTCAACTTATTTACTTTGGCTGTAATTGTGTTGAAGTAATATATTTCGTTCATGTGAAAATTATGTTCATATGTGAATCAAGAAAATTCAAAATACTGATTTTTTTCAGAGCCTAAAGGACATTTAGAATGAGGCACAGGCTGTAAGTTCCAAATCTATAGTAATTTGCATGATCCAATTCATATGGAAAGCTGTGGTCATGGTTAAGGGCATGAGCAGGGTTAGCAGTCACATTACTTCTTGCAGCCTAATTTCTGTAGAAATTCTATAAATAATCAAAGTTAGTTTTTATAGTATTGTAAATTAACTTTTTTTTCTGAGCTTGATCGACCACAGTTCTGATTTTCTGCTCACCTGCACTCCAGACCAGATCACCCGTCATCAGAGTCTCTTGTTCACTTGTCCTCTAAACCAGTTTGATCACCATGAATCACCTGCCTGTGCTGCCTACCCCCTTTTCAAAGCTACTGCTAGTCACACAGACTCCAGCAAAAACTGTTAAGACTAATTACAGACTCTTACTGATCCTATTACTGCTAACTACAGAGCTTACAGGCCATCAGTGGTTAGGTCTGTATACTTCTGCCTTACATACATATATATATATATATATAAAATCCAGACTAATATTTAATCAGTACTTAGCTTTGCGCATGTAAATGGGCAACATTAGGCTCTGTTTCTCACTGTATAACTGGTAGGTGACCCTTCCAAGGAATCACTGTAGATTCATAGAGAAGTTACATTTTAGTCAGTCACTCCTTAAAATCCAGTAATTGTGACTGCTCTGGTGTTTCACATGATCAAAAACAAGGTTTAAAGACCAGCTCAAAGACAAACACAGTCATAGAAATGAGGAAGGGCATACTGAAGAAACATACTGCATTTCTCAGACACACACACAGGCTCACCTTGTGTGTTTCCTTCAGCGAACATAAGGCCTGCTGTAAAACGTGTACTCATGACACCAGTGACTCATCACAGAGCTACAAGACAGCAGAAGCTCCAGCTCTTTCTGTAAACGTTTCTCATTCAAAACATGTATGACTCACCCGTCCATCCAGAGTACAGAAATCAAACACATGCATACCTGCAATACTGGCTTGGCCGGCCTCCACATACCCTTACACAAAAGCGTTAGCCTGGGAAAAAAGCTTGTGCTCACCTTCAATGCGCCTCTGGCCATCCGGCATATTCAGATTCTAATGTGTTGCGATAGATCAGAGTGAAGGAACGTAATTTGATGTCATAAATCTTGTTGTATGTGAATTAATTATTCCTGAAGGTACTTTAAGCGACTACAGACAAAATCTGGGGATCTAATCCAGTATGAGTCTACATGTTGAGCCCTACAGTACAAATTGTGATAAAATAAAATGGAATCCTGTGATTTAAATTGGAACTCCTTCAGTATCAGTAACCATATTCCAGTCCATCTCATACTAACATGCTAATAAACACAGCTGTGTTTTGGCTCAATGCTGAACAAGCTATGACCTTTCAATCAGTGCTGTAATTGGAGGAAATCACACAGATACTTAATCCTGTATGAATCCACTCAGACCTCCTACACAACCTCCTAAAGTAACTCCATCTTCAATAGTACTATGGATGCAGTGTTGAGATACTTGTTGACACATCTGACCAGGTCATCTTAACTGAGAATGCAAAACTTTTCTCCCTTACACAAGCATCCAGTGCTGTGATAGCTTCCAACTCATAAAAAGTACAGCATTTCTACATTCCTGTCATGGAGTTTGGAGACTGATTTCAGAAATGTCTTTAGGCTTTCAGTACAAGATGTAGGGTTGCTAGCTCAGGTTGCGTATGCCAGCGGAACCGTTAGGGGAGGGCATCCAGTGCTACAGCCCTGAATGTTTAGTCCATGATCTCAAAAAGGGTGAAAAGTAGAATTCTCCCCTCCTCCAACTGACAAATGAAAAAGCCCTTCCCCCCACATTTGACAAATCACAATTATGACCCTTTGACAATTCGAACCACCACACAGGTTCAATACTGTATCCCCAAATGTTTCAAGATCCTAACATCTCCTCTGACGTGTGCTGATGCAACTGCTATAAAGATAAAATGATAAACAGCACAGTTAGTGACTACTTTTTCATTTAATTTATCCCCCTTCCTTACACACTGACAACTTAAACCTCATAGTAATGTCTTAAACGTGTTCTTCCTAAGGGGTTGTCAGGAAAAGAGGCCTAGCTAATCCTGCTAACAATTAACATCGTGCAAACATCATCACACTCTTGCCTCAAACCACATCAAGTTGTTAAATAGTCTCAAGCAGACGTGATTATGTGGTTTCTGACACTGTATGACATACTTTCAGTATAAATGGATAAAACAGCCTAGCTTTAGCATAGCTAAAAACTACAGTAGCAGACATCCTGAAGTTTGGATTTTGTCCAATCTTTTGTCAATTTCTATACATAACAGTTTTTCAGACACCACATCAGAAACCAAGTTCAAGATTACATAAGTTTGAGGTGTGTGTTGATTTAGACGTGCAGTTTATACAACGCTTCCGTTACTTGTCAGCTACATTAGCCTTGTAGCTATAGTGCAAAGCTAAAGAAACTCCAAACACCATACATCCTGGCTGATCGAGTACATTTGGGGTATGGAGGAAGTTGCGTACTTTTTAATTATGTATAATTATTTCTATCATTTTAATGATATTTTGCAGAGAAACATGCCTAACACTTTACTCAGGGTCAAGATAAGTGCAGAAGCTGTTTATGCTGACAGGACAAGACACGAAGTACCCATTCCAGCTGGTCAAACACAGCAAAATCTGTAGAGCTGACAGGAGACAGGAGTGTGCCAGCAGAGCTGTGCCACTGGCTCTTTCTGGAACATTCCAGGCTTCGTGGGAAGAGTGTATGTGTGCCTGGTGGAGCAGTGAGCAGGTGAGTGCAATGTGATGGTGAAGAACATGTGACTGAAGACAGGTGTGTGCTTATGAAGCTCTGGGTGATTTCTCTTTCCAGCACTGTTTTAGAGAAATGAGATTAAATGCTTCAGAGGCCAGCGGCATGCGGAATGGTAGGAGTTCTCTTGACTGTGAACGCACACATACACGCATACACACACACGGACACACAAACAAATATATATATCCAACTAACTGGGGCTAACTGAAACTCAGCTATGTCGAGCATGCGTGTACATACACACACATGCACACACACATACACACTAACTAATAAACGAAAACTATGGCTTGATGACAGATTGAGCTTAATTGTGCACACCCACACAAATACACTCACAGGCTAGCATGCTCATCGAGAAACTGACAGTATGGCTTCATGACAGATTGAGCTTCATTGTGCACACACACACACACACATGAATATGCACATAAGCTCAAACTCATAGAGAAACTGATAGTATGGTTTCATGACAGATTGAGCTTTACTGAACAAACATACTAACACACATACACACACACCTACTGAAGATCAAAATAACTAGGAAACTGTCATTACATAACAAATTATGTAATTAAATGTGATTACATAATTCCTTAAATAGTCCAGCAATAACTGACAACAATGACTCTTAACCATTAAAGCAGCATTTTGGCAAGAAAAAATAACGCAAACTTTTCAATAACGCAAACTGGCTTATTGTGAGACAAGGATAGGATACAGGTTAAGGTCAGTCATCTCATAATTTAGAATTTTGACATAATAAGTCATGTTTGAGAGATGCTTCATTCTGAGAGAGAGTTTTGAAGATATTTTGAAGCATAAACTGTTGCAAGAAAGAGAGGATAGGGAGGAAAATAGCCCCATGCATTATATTTTATAAAGCTAAGGATACTGATGCTACATTCATGATCAAGCCGAAAATGGGAAGCTTTTGACTTCCAAGCAGGAACAATCCAGTTGAGTAGTCCCACTCAAAAAGTTCCCCAAGAATCCCTATCTTCTCCAGGTTGCACTTCAGTGCCATCACTTGCTATGAAAGAAGTAATAACACATTTTAAGCTTTTCAGGCAACTTTTTGTGCTTATTTGTTTTTTTTTTTTTTGTTCGACATATTTTTTGTGCATAGGATCACTAAATACTGAAGCATGTTTGGACAATTGCAAACTTATATACAGGACTTCACATGAAAGTGCACAGGATCAAACTGTGCACTTTCAGTGAGTTTTGCTGCTGTATTTACAGAGAAATGCCATAGCCCATCCACCTCTAAAATAAGTGAAGCACTAATTGAACAACTGTAACTTTTTAAAGAGAGCACACGGCAGTCAAATGAGGGATAAATAACTGAGTGTTTTTTCCAACAAATGAAGTTTTATGAATGCGCTGAAGTGGGACATCAAAGGCTCAAAGTTTAAGAAGTCCAACACTCCCAGGTGTCATGAAAGCTGCAATAGATTTGTTTTGTTCTGAGGGGCTTCTTGGAAATGGAGTCCTGATTTGGGATCATATACAGTATGTATATACAGTACAGTTTGGCTTTATGGTCTTGGTCTGAGAATATTTAGTTCTATTCTTTTTCTAGTGGAAAGGAACACACATACTAATACTGCTATTCAGTCTGATGGCTCCACCGGATATATTCATAGATAATACATATGTATATTCATGCAGGGGATCATTTACAATTCAGGATCATTCACTGTAGAAAACCTGTTTGTGAATGCATGTAACAACAAGTGCAACAGTCTGATATCACAAAGAACTCACCATGTTCGCTAGGGCCATTTCTCTGGATATCATTTGCATGAGGTCATCAGAAACGTAGCCCATCCCTAGTGCTGACCTTGCCCTAACTGTTATTAAGTTTTAATATTAGTGTGACTAGGCTGAACCTTTCTCTCTCACTCACAAACACACGCAAATGCACTCCCCATCCCCTCCCAACTGTGATACACACATACACACACACCAACGCTACGGGAGTCCTGCTCATTTGGGTGACATTATAAAAACATGACCACTCCACTTTTATACCCAACTAAACAAACTCTAGTCGCTGGACCCATAAAAGCAAATTTAGAGATGAAATTTAAACATCCAGCTGTTGCACATGTGTCCGTGGCTCAGATTCACTTCTTAATTATATCCTCTTCTTACCATAATTGCAGGGATTACGGAGAAGGGGATTGGCGTGGAAAAAATACGCTAGACGCTGCCCCCCAACTCAGGCCTTCAACCAGTGAACACAAAGGCTACAGAGCACTCTAAAAAGCCTTATAGTTGGGGTGTGTTGAGTGCCTTTTTGTGTTTTAAAAGAGATGTCTGGCCAGTTGGGACAGTTTTCCCCCCATTACCCCTTAATCAGCTAAGATGTGTTAATGTGTGGAAGGTGATGGATGGTCACATATCTTGGCTTCTCTTCAACAATAGCAACAAAACCCACACAGAAATAGTGGTACAGCAGGACCATGCATAGATCGCTGAATACATTCCGAAATGTTCTGAGTGCCGACCAGTGACCCTGGAGAGGTGAGTCTGAGGTCAGCGTGTGTGGTCACTGAGGACATGTGGACACACCAAGGTCCAGCGTTGGCCTGAGCAGGAGCAGGCTGCAAACAAGTGCAACAGGGCCTGACCTGAATCAAAAACCTCCTCACCCGACTCTACGAGCTAAAGGAGCGCTGCCGAGCAGTAGAGGAAAAAAAACGCTATATATGGAACAAGGGTATGCATTCATTTCGTTGAAATGAGGTGTCTTAAGCAATTGCAGTTGAGCAAGAGCAGTTTTTTTCTAAAGGATACAGTCAGGGACAGTGAGGACGGCATACAGAGGTTACTGTTAGGGCTATAGTAACTGGTTCCTGAAAATACACCTCACGTTGTTTGGTGATGGAAATAATAGTACAATTATTCCTGCTGCTACTGCTACAACTAATATAATAATAATAATAATAATAATAATAATAATAATAATAATAATAATAATAATAATAATAATAATAATAATATCAAAGAGCAAAAAGGTGGGAAAAATGAAGACTATATAACAAATTTTGTGAATATTACAAGCACAGTCACTGGTCTCAGTGCTATTGTTAAAAGATGACAGGATTGATAAGTCATTCCAATAAACTCAGTAAAACTCAATAACTCAATAAAATCATTCTAAGTGTAAGGAAAAAGGTTTTTTCGACCTCTATCTACAGTAGATGGTCGATTAACACACACAACAATTTTAAAATGTTTTCATGTACTTTATGAGGAGAGAACTTTTGACTCAAAACATATACATAATGGAAGTCAATGGACAGGTTCTGAAGCAACAATTAGAGATAAATATTTAATTTAATTTATTCTGATTATTCCTTTAATGCCTTAATGACAGACGCTGCACTATTCCCTGTGAACACATTCATATTACACACACATACACACACACACACACACTCACACAGATGTAGAAAGTGGTTTGTGAAGTGAAACCGCGGAATTCAAGAGAAACGTGGTGCCAGGGAAAGGGAGAGAGGACAAGAGGTTGTGCTGTGTGTGTGTGTGTGTGTGTGAAAGGAAGAATAGCAGCACTGACTGTAAGGACTCTGGCTTCTTGCACAAACCAGATGGACATCAGCACTTCTGCAGGGAGAGTCTTTTCTCTGGAAGGCCACGCAGCCTCCACTCTGTCAGAGAATCATCATCACGCTGCATTGACACACACTCCGAATCACATACAGTAACATACAAATCAGTTCCTCTCTTCATACACAATCACATGCTACACATCCGGTAGATGCTTGACCCTTTAAACTGCAGCCTAATGTTCTTTTATTACCCTTAATGGTTTGAAACCTTGGCTTCGTTTTCAGGTATTAATGTTCGAATTCGTTATATAGTGACTGAATTACTTTAGTGTAACTACAAATTACACTATTTTAACAATAACAGTACTATCAGTGTTAGTAGTGTATATATATGTACATACACACACACATACATACACACATATATATATATATATATATATATATATATATGTATGTATGTGTGTGTGTGTGTGTGTATGTACGTGTATATATACACCAACACTGCTGATAGTACTTTTATTGTATATTTATTTATTTATTTATTTATTTATTTATTACTTTTTTTCCTTTTTCAGCTTTGCACTGTACAGCCCAATCCAAGGGAAACTACAAAAGTATCTCAAAAATGGTCAATGACAGTAAACATCACTGTTCTTGCCTATTAACAAGACATGGCTAGTTAGTCACATCAAATATTCTCATGTGATGTAATGCAAGCCGCACAGATACTGTTAAGATTTCAGCGTCATATGTTTGCATTCATTGTGCATTTGTAATACTAAAAGCCACTGAAAGTTCATTTCACACAGGGGAAACGCAATGCAGAGTTCAAAAGTTCAGAGCATGATGGTGAGGGATAAAGAAGACACTCTGTTTTACTTTCTCAGGGCTTCGAGCACTAAGAAGTGCATTGTAAACATAAGGTGTCAATACCTAGGCTTAGAGGAGCAAGGCAGCTTTGGTTCAGGTGAAGTGAAGCAGATCGGTCTGCCTGAACCATGGCCTACTATTCATTCTTCCAATTCTGCCAGCTCTAAATGCACAACAGCCCTTAATACCGCTTCTTTCAGCTGTAAGAAAGCTGGAATAACATTGCATTCTTGCACATGAAGGTGTTTGGGTTCCTACTGCTTTAAAATGCTGAGAGAGGAATGCATCTGGTGTAAGGGCCATACAGTGGGCCCTGTGTGGCCATGCTTGCTCATACACTACGACATATTGTGAGAGGTTCACAATCTGAAGCTTTTCCTGACTCCAGCGCTTCCTGTCAAAGGCATGCTTCGGCTGACTGTGGTCCTTTTCATCCCAGACCCTTCATCAGACCCTGCGTCAGGAGTTTATTTAGTGGAGTGATGCCCCACCTCTATCGTCATGCTCAAATGAACACAAATGTTTTTACTGTTTACTTCTGTTACTACTACTGCCACTACTTCTACTGCTACTACTACTGCTACTACTACTGTACTACTACTGATACTACTACTGTACTACTACTACTACCACTACTACTACTACTACTACTACTGCCACTACTACTACTGGTACTACTACTGCTACTACTACTACTACTGTACTACCACTGCTACTACTACTGCTACTACTACTACTGTACTACTACTATTGCTAGTACTACTACTAGTACTACTACTGCTACTACCACCACTACTACCACCACTACTACTACTACTACTGCTACTGCTACTACTACTGCTGCTACTAGTACTATTTCTACTACTGCCACTACTACGACTACTACTGCTACTAGTACTACTTCTACTACTGCCACTACTACTACTACTGCTACTACTACTACTGCCACTACTACCTCTACTACTACTACTACTACCACTACTACTTCTTCTGCCGCTATTACTACTACTGCTACTGCTACTACTGCCACTACTACTATTACTACTACTATTAGTACTACTACTGCTACTACTACTACTAGTATTGCCACTTCTACTACTACTACTACTACTACTACTACTGCCACTACTACTAATTATTATTATTATTATTATTATTATTATTATCATTATTATTATTATTATTATAAAAATATATAAACTAAATTTACATTACTGACAGTTTAGAATCAGAATCAGAAAACTTTATTTGAACACAAGCAATTTCCTGCGGGTTAATAAAGTTATCTGATTCTGATTCTGATTCTGAACTGTCAGTACTGTAAATATCAATTTCATTATGATTTTATACATTAATACCCCAAGAATGTACACTTGACGTTATGACTGCTGCAAAAGAACAATCCAATATATGAAGCTACCAGGAGCACCAACACAGTGAGCCTGTATGCATAGCTTTGCAATGTTAGTATAGAGATTGAACGCCCTTTTTTTGTGGTCTTTAGGACGCCCCACTCATGATTTAGTTCTTTTGTTGCTGTGCTCGTCCTTGATGTTCCGTTGTATATGTTTGATTCTGATCTGCAGCCTTGAAGAAACAAGCTTACAGAAGTACGTAGACGTTGAGCTAAAGTGTCCACTGATTGATGGGGGCTTGGGAGCAAAGGTAGCCATCATTAGCTCCTTCCAGAGTGCCGTGTTTGTTTTGTTCACTTCGCCTAGTGAACTCCACTCCACGACTCTGTAAAAACACAGGAAATGGTGGTGCGAAAAGGTGCCATTTTTCTCTTTGTGTGTATGTGTATGTCTGGGTGTGTGACGTGCACAAGTAGGCCTCAGAGCACATGCGTGTTCGTGTGTGTTTGTCTTTTCCTGTACTATACTGATTTCAGCTGACAGCACTTTTCCCTCCAGACGGCAGACAGGCGTTTTTTGACTATTAATACTATGGGCACCCTTATAGTGTGTTTGTGTGTTTGTGCATATAAACCTTAAAGAAATAGTTCTGTGAATCACCAAACTGCGTCAATCACATAGTGTTAGCTGCTGATTCTAGAACAAGATACTAAATTAGTTTCAAAGCATTTTCATGCCCATTTTCTTACAAGGCTTGATTACAGCACTGTGCTGTACAGGTGGCATTTTGCTCAGGCAGTTTAGAGTTGTTTCATTACTAGCTCCAAATAAAAAAACCTGTTTAATGATGTTACATGATTAACGGTGGTGGATCAGAGCCAGCATGCCAAAGTAGTACAGAATGAACTAACTTTACATTGCTAAATAAAGTCTTAAACCCTAATCTGATCCTCTATGAGGAGATGAAGTATGATAACCCACGGGTGATGGATTTTCATTTTTATTTTCCTACATTTCAGTTGCAAGCTTGTGGTTATGGATTAGAGCCAATGTACCATTGAGCTACTGCCACTCATTTTCACGGCCACTGCAGTTCTATACACCATTGCTATGTTGACATTAATGTTCGGACTACGTTAAAGAACCAGATAAGGGACAAAAACCTTTTCATATTCAGATGAAAACGACTTAAAAATACTTTTTCTTTTCCAACATAAAACTGACTAACCTTGAATACTGGGCGATCCAATACTTTTGTTCTTTAAAATGGACTAGTTTTAAGAACATCTCACTATTTTTTTTTAATGTGGAAGTTAAAGCAAAATATTTTCATTACAAGTCATGCTGGACCATTTCTTTTGGTCCATTAATCTTGAATAGTGTCAATGGCACCTGACATTTTCAAATTATGTAAAAAAAACAACAACAGTGAGATACAAGGTTTTGTTCTGATGACAAGCATGCAAAGATCATGTCACATGCTTTGAGAAAATGGGTCTTTAACTAAAAAGCCCTCAATCTCTTGGTTGCAAATCAACTATGGCCTTGTTGTCTGTAATGACTCAAGATAAGTTTAGGTCAGAGGAATTAGCATCACCGCTTTGCCGCAAGTGTGTTTATGAGATTAGCGATTGCGGCCATTTTCACTGATCTGGAATCAGCTATAACTGAATGTTTACGTCGCTCAGCCTTGGCACTCTCAGACCAGTGCAAAGGTTTCCGCTAAATTGGCAAAGGTTAGGGAAACATGGGCATACTTCCAGCTGTCTCTCTCTCTCTTTGACTCTCTCTCTCCCTCTTTAACTCTCTCTCTCACCGACTATCATCAGGAAACATCTTTTCGCCGGACAGGAAGTGTTGCTGTCTAATTGGCTGTGTGTGATTCAATGAGAGTCTGTGTATGTGTGTGTGTGTTTTTCTCAGCCAATAGTAGAGCAGCTATTTTGAGGGCCAGTATAAAAGTGAAGAGGCGAGCAGGTCTCCACAGCACACTCTCTCCGTACTCTCGCACAAGCACACACTCTTTCCGCACACCAGCATGCTCACACTGAGAGGAACTAGAGGTTTACGTGCAGGCCTACCCGACGTGTCCCCAATGGACTGAGTCACTGGGAACACACTAAGATGCTTGCAGTAAATGAGCCATTGAGATACTGAGTCATTACTCAAATAAGCGGTAAAGCACGGTCACATAGCCAGCGTGGGGGTAATGCATTACAAAATAGTGAGTTAGAACGCTCAAATTACTCCTAACGAGTAATGTAACACATTTCTTCGTTCTTAATTCTAGATTCCACATCAATAAAATCTCTAAAATCTCTTTTAGTTTATGTGCTTTTGCCAACAGCAGTGCTGATGTAATATACACCATATGGACAAATATATTGGGACGCCTGACAATTACACCAACTGGGACTTTAATGACATTGCACTCAAATACATAGACTTAATATGGAGTCGGTCCCCGCTTTGCAGCTATAACAGCTTCCACTCTTCTTGAAAGGCCTTCCACAAGATTTTGGAGTGTTTCTGTGGTATTTGTTCCCATTCATTCTGTAGAGCATTTATAAGGTCGGGCACTGAAGTTGGACAAGAAGGCCTGGTTTGCAATCTCTTTTTCCAGTTCATCCCAAAGGTGTTTAATGGGGTTGAGGTCAGGGCTCTGTGCGTGCCAGTCAAGCTCTTCCACACTGAATGCATCCAACCATGTTTTTATGGACCTTACTTTGTGCACTGGGACACAGTCATGCTGGAATAGAAAAGGTCCTTCCCTAAACTGAGTCCACGAAGTTGGAAGCATGGCATTGTTCAAAATGTCTTGGTATGCTTGGTAAGCATTAAGATTGCCCTTCACTGGAAGTAAGGGGCTTAGCGTAAACCCTGTCCCAATACTTTTGTCCATATAGTGTATCTTATTCATTACTTTTTTCTCAGTATAAATCCCAAAGCAGGTGGAAGCTTGTGGACCATTTCTGACAGATGTGTAGCTACACGACTGGTGTGAATTTGTGCATGTCCTTCTAGCAAGATGTAATTTTGTAACAAGTTTGAATTTGTTTCTAAAAATAAAAACCCAATATCACTGTTACATGCACATTATATCCAGGAAAAAAGTGCCTGTCAACTGCGAAGCAGCACCTTTAGGCCAAGCATAACTCCATAACACTGAAGCCTGCTGTGGTTGGAAGCAATGCTGAGGGCATTAGTTTCATGACATTTAAGGCATTGTAAAGGGGGTTTTATTTCTGGTAATGCAAAAGTACACTCTGTTTACCTTAATGGATAATGCTGTAATGTAACTAGTTACTTTTAATGGCATCACTGTCATTTAATGGGTTATATTTCTAAATATTGTGCACCAACGCTGAACGAACTGTGTCATATAGCTCAGTATTTTTGCTGCTCTAACATGCGTGATCCAACTTGTTTCCATGCCTGATTCAGGTCAGAGACTGGAACCATCTGCTGTTGTATAGCATGTGTACGTAAACATTACTATTAGATTGTATAGTCAGTTACCATGGACAAGTATTTCAGTATACTCAGAAAACAACAGAAAACTCAAAACGTATTTATAGTAGAAGCTAATGGCAGTTACTTCATGTGCTTCTATTATAAATGTGTTTTCAGTCAGTTGTTTAGTTGTTTGTTTGTTTTACAGAAAAAAGTGTGTCCATAGAAAACAGAGTAATTCTTTGAAAGTGACAACTGAAAAATAAGTCTCTGCATTAATGGGTTACATAGATATGTCATAGTCACTTCCACTGTGAATGCCTGTTTTAGGAAACAGAAATGAATTGCTGATGGATCAGGTCACTAAACTGCCCAGACAGTGGGTCAAACTGGTTTATCTCAAAGCAGTTTATAACCTTATGCCCCCAAGTACTATAATGGAACAAGGGCTGTGAAGTGGTGGTGGTGGCCTAGGGGTGGTGGTGGTGGTCTAGTGGGTAAGGATAATTGCCTCTGGACCAAGAGGTCATGGATTTGAATCCTACTTTCAGCATACCACCACTGGGTTCCTGAGCAAGACCCTTAACCCCAAGTTGCTCCAGGGAGACCGTCCCCTGTAGTTAGGGAATGGAAGTCGCTTTGGATAAAAGTGTCTGCTAAATGCCGTAAATGTAAATGTAAAGTGGTTCGAGAAACAAAAATGCACGTTCTTATCAAAACAAATACAACTGCTGTGTCTAATAGCTTTCTAGTCCTGGTTTTATTTAGGTTTGGTCTATTCAAATCCAACACAAAAGGAAGAGTATTGGTTGTGCTCAGAACAATCTAATTATTATTATTAATTTTTTGGTTTCTGAGCCTTGAATGTAACCAATGAAAAAGTGGCATGATTACATACCAACTCCATGTCATTTATGTCAGGGAAGCAGCATGACAGCAAGGGCCAAAAATATACCCAGCGCCCGTGCCGTTACAGGAGCAGGGGAGTCCGAGAGAACTCAGAGTGCTGAAGGAATTCCGTAATTAGCACGCGGCGCTCCTGAGACAAAGGCACTGCTGAGGTACAGGAAGGAGAACAATTCCGAAAGGCCTGCGCATAGTCCAAGAAAAGCCTTAAGCGTAGGATTCACACAGCGCTCCGGCTCCTTCACTGCAGACTTAGAGCGGGTGACTCACCTTGGCTAAAAACGGGGCATGACATAAACGGCAATTTGGTCAACCAGGACAGAGGGGGAAAAGATGAAGGGCCAAATTGCTTTTTGCTGCAGTCCTGGGAATCTTGGTATGGGTTTCCATATTCCCCTTGCTCCAATACAGCTGATTTAGTCATGAAGGATTCTATGAATGGCTTTTGAGTTTAGTCAGGTGTGCTGGAGCACTGAAAAGCTGGAAAAAGTCCTGTTTTAATGACATCAGCTTGTTTTGGTGCTTGGACCCCTTTTACCAATCCTACGTAAGTAATAGAGCTGATGATAATATCATAATGAATACAAACAGATGGACACACCAAAGACTAGATATCGAAGTGGCATTCGGTGTAAGTGTGATGCTTAGTGTTCTCATTTTGGGCTGTAGTGTTTTACACTGAATGTCCCGTTCAGGGAGCTGTTTATTTCCAGTGAAACTCTTGTAAAATGACAAAAAAGTTTTACATTTCACGTTTACAACTCTAGCAGTACTACTGTGTGTGATCCACTCTGTGCAGCCCACACACACACTAACATGCCACCACCATGTCAACATCACTGCTGTGCTGAAAATAGTCCACCACCCAAATAATATCTGCTCACTGGTGGTCCTGTGGAGACCCTGACTGTTGATGAATGGGGTAAAGAGGGCTGACAAAAGATGCAGAGAAACAGATGGACTAATTAGGTTCTCCTATACAGTATTTGGAGCTCAGAAAATGGACAATGAATAAATTGATAAAAATGGCAAATAAGAAAACTCAAACAACGACTCATATTTTTTTGTTGTTCTTCACATCTATAGACACAGAGGTACATGCCTGCACTTGTAAACCCTCCATACAACTTTATTAGCCCTGCGGCCTATGCACTGCAACTCAAGCTTGTCAAGAACTTCTCATGAAATTATTAATACATGGATAAATTCAAGATAGAGGAGGCAGATCCTAATATAGCCTCATTCAGGATGTTATTTTATTTGCTCCTGAGTGGGTGGCGAGGTATTTGGAGCTGCAGAAGCCCACTTTAGACCCACTTTCTCTCGTTTGTGGTCACAGGGGATGAGCGAGTTACAGAACGTGAAGCAGAGAGAGAAGGCGCTGGGAAAACGTTCCTTTTCTCTTTTCCATCTCAAAGATAGCCTCGTTTCCCTAAGCATTCAAGGTTTTGCTACATTAGAGTGATCCCCCACCAACCCGTCATTAGTGGGCTCCTGCTGAAGCGGCACGCCCAAACGGGACGTTTCCGGCCGCGCTCTAAAAATGGCCGCTCTGATGATGGGGTCCGGGCTGTGAAAGCAGGGCCACCTCATGTTTTTGTATTCCCGTGTTTATTAGGGAATAAAATAAAAGGATTGGCCTCTAAGATTTGCGGCCTCGTCTGCAAACGCTTTCTAACTCTAACATCTTTGCACATGCTGTGAAAACAGGCACTGTCCCAGGCCTCCTCCGCCCGACCTCCTACACACACACACGCACATAAGTATGAGAAGAAGAGGCCTTTGGGTTTTTTTTGACAAAACCTGACATCATCTACCCATATGTGTGAGAGAGAGAGTAAAGAGAAATATTGAGTGAGTAAGACAGACAGAGAGAGAGAGAGAGAGAGAGAGAGAGAGAGAGAGAGATGGACTTTCACTGAAAAAGTGATGTATTGAGCAGAATTGATTCAAATGAGTATGTCGGGGCATCGTCTCAATCACTGATGCTTTACTGTGGCAGGTGTAAGTTACCCATTTGGTGGGATACAAATTGTATCTTGTATCATTTTCTTTTTTGTTTTTGTTTTTGACTTTTGAAAGTCAAAATATGAAATATGAAAGACTAAGTGAGTGTGTGCATACCCCTGCTCAGAAACTGTCAGTCCATCCAACAATGAAGGCAGCATGGAGGTGCTTTTTATAATCAGTAGTAAACACTGCAGCACACAGAACAGTTCCACTGTTCCAACAATTCCATTTGTGGATGCACTTTACTGGCTAATGTGGACATGCACACCCACCAACCACTCTGGGGACAGATTTAAAGATTTAGAAAGTCTCTGAATGTGTCATAAACAATACATTAACTTTTAGCATTAGACGTTAAGATGATCACTTCTCTGTATCTGACTATGTTTAAAGCGTTTTGGTAACTTGTTGTTTTACTTAAGCCCCATCCAGGGACAAACACTGCAAATAAGCATATAGCTAAAATGTCCTCATATATAGCATCAGGCTACTCTGTATTTCTATATGCACATGTATCTGTCCCTATTAAATAAATTCGAACCCTTTAAAGCCTAAAAGGACCTTTAAATCCTTAAAGGGCCTGTTTATGGTTACTCACTTAATCACATATTTCTCTCATAAAAGACATCAAATCATTTATGTTATTTACTGAATAATAAAAGTCTGAAGACAAATAATAAAATAATTAAGCCTGCAGTTTGAGGGGTCAGATACATAAATAAACAAATACTTGTCAATTTTCTTCTCATTGAGAAGAATGAAATTCAGTGAAAAGTTGCATTTGCATGTGTGTTATTTTGCCTGCCGATGGCCTTTTCCAGTGTTCATTCAAAAGGAAGCAGAAATATGGAGGAATCTTCAGTTATTCAGCATTTCACAGGCACAAGGTGACTCCGCTCCTGCCGAAACCTGTTGACTCATCTTTCATGCTGCCAGAAAAACAGTGTGCACGCAGTGTACATGTGTAAGAGAGAGTGAGTGTGTGTAGCCCCTGCAGCTGTTCTGCACTCACACACACTTTCTCCACCGCTTCCTCTGAGGAGCACTTATGAAAGTACACATATGAGTGTGAAACAGCC
This sequence comes from Brycinus macrolepidotus, assembly GCA_037974445.1. Classification (NCBI taxonomy): domain Eukaryota; kingdom Metazoa; phylum Chordata; class Actinopteri; order Characiformes; family Alestidae; genus Brycinus; species Brycinus macrolepidotus. Next base: position 128 of record JBBPCZ010136735.1, on the reverse strand, counting down.
AACGTTAAACCACAAGACACGCCAAGCTCTAATCTACCTCTGTCAGCGCTCCACACACACACACATGCACACACACACACACACACACACACACACACACACACACACACACACACACACACACACAC
>JBBPCZ010136703.1:5000-21322 GCA_037974445.1 Brycinus macrolepidotus | reverse complement strand
TTTGGGTCGGGGTCACATTTAATTTAGGCCAAACTTTATGTTTAAGTGCGACCAGTACAGATCTCAGATCTCTCTATCTCAGGTGCTGCTGTGGGAGGCTGATTGGGGAGCATGCAGAGCTGGACCCCAGTTATTGGGGGCTGCCCGCCTCAATTGAAGAGGAGGCGTGGTCTGTGGCCAGGCACACCCAGGCCAGCCCCACCGACGCTTTTGGCTCCATTGACTTCCAGGGCAGCACCAAGCGGTCCTGCCATGCCAAGGTGGGTGTGCCAAGAGTGACTACTGTTTGTGTGCTACTGAAAATACAGTGTGTCAAGGTCCAATTGTGTGCCACAGAAGAACCATTCAGGGAGAATTATTAGTAATTTATCTAATGTTTCTGAGCTCTGCTAAAGCCTGAGTAGACTGATATCATTTCTCAGGGGGTTGTGGAGCAGAAGTGGACTGACGCAGGCGATAATAAGCAGATACTCTATATGGACAAAAGTATTGGGACACACCTCTTATTTATTTAGTTCAAGCCCCTTACTTCCAGGGCAATCTTAATGCATACCAAAACGTTTTGGACAACGCCATGCTTCCAACTTTCTGGACACCTTTTCTACTTCATTATGACTGTGCCCCAGTGCACGAAGCAAAGTCCATAAAGACATGGCTGGATGAGTTCGGTGTGGAAGAACTTAACTGGCCCGCACAGAGCCCTGACCTCAACCCCATCCAACATCTTTGGGATGAACTGGAACAGAGATTGCGAGCCAGGCCTTCTCATCCAATATCAGTGCCTGACCTCATAAATGCTCTACAGAATGAATGGGCACAAATTCCCACAGAAACAGATTTTGTGGAAAGGTGGAAGCTGCTTTAGCTGCAAAAGGGGATCAGCTCCATATTAAAGTCTATGTATTTGATGCAATGTCATTAAAGTGACTGTTGGTGTAATGGTCAGGCGTCCCAATACTTTTGTCTATTTAGTGTAATTGCAATGGCATGTGTATTAGTGTATTTAGTGTATTTGCAATGTGTATTATGTGTATGTATGTATATTATGTGTATTTATGTGTATTATGTGTATTTAGTGTATTTGCAATGACATTAGGATTACATGAAGGCTTTCTCTGTTTACATCCCAGTATGTGCGTCTGTCCTGTGATACCAAGCCTGATCAGCTGCTGTGTCTGATGCTGAGAGAGTGGAACATGGTTCAGCCCAAGCTGGTCATATCAGTGCATGGAGGAACCGAGAACTTCCCCCTGCACCCAAGGGTGGGCCAGGCCTTCAGCAAGGGCCTCATCAGGGCAGCCGAGACCACGGGTGCCTGGATCCTAACGGACGGCTTCAATACAGGTGTTTGTGTAAAACATATTATTGGTTAATATTATTTTTCCCACCTGCTGGGGTGATGTCTTCAAACTAAGAGGGCAAAAGTTATTCAATGAAAGTTTAAGGTGAAACAAGTAGGCTGTCTTTTAAATGTATATCTTTTATGATCAGAGACGTGAAACAAATTAAAAAAACAAAAAAATGTAATATTAACTAGATTGCATTTCCACAAGAAAATGCGAAGTGTGATTACATGGTTGCTAAAAAACCATGTGTTTGGAGTGTTTGGAGACAAAACAATTTCTGTTCACAGCGGGGTCTCAGCACCTCTTCTGACTCTCTTCATTCAGTGCACCGCATTTTACCCCTGAACTGGGGAGGTGGGGCGTTAACTCACTGTCTATTACCAACCCTTTTATGGTTAAGCACAGCTTAAAACAGGTGGAGTGAACCGCTCTCACCTTCAACCACAAGAAACCGTGACACCTGGCTTTTTTTATACCTCTCCGCTCCGCTGTACTCGCCCCACAATTTTTAAACGATCAATACTCGGCCCCGATCAACAATCAAAAATCTGAATACATGCGCACTACACAGGATATTAACGGATGTTTTGGCATTGGAACCATGCCAAATTCTTCAAAAACTGTAGGAGAAGAAGAGGTGCCAAATTTCAGCAATAAAATTAAAAATAATAATAAAAATAAAACTTAGGAAGAGTAATCGTTCCAACAATTCCAAACTTTTCATTTGTGGAGTATGTGCTGTCATTTGTTTATTTGCCTAATTTTTCTCTTTAATCTATGCAGGAGTGTCTATGTATGTTGGAGATGCTGTGAAAGCCCATGGGACCCACGAGCGGAGAAAGCGGAATGTCATCGGGGTCACGCCGTGGGGACTCATTGAGAATCACAGTGACCTCATAGGACGAGACGTGAGTCCTCATACAGTTCCCCCAAAGTCAAGTCCTGCTGGAGTTTGGGCGCTATATAGCCCAAATAATGAAGTCTATGTAATTATCAAAGACTTTGGTTGACATGAGCTTCCATTTCCTGTTATCTACCATAGCCTCGCAGGTCCAGTGTACAACTAAAGATGCACATTTCTGAAGGCTCCCACCTCTCACCCAACCTGTGTTGCTTCACCAGGTCGTGCGGCACTACCAGACACTGGGGAATCCTCTGAGCAAGCGCTCCAGTCTCAACGGCCTACACTCCCACTTCCTCTTGGTGGATGATGGAACGCTGGGAAAATCGGGAGGCCAGCTGGAGTTGAGGAGGAGACTGGAGAGGCACATCCACCGGCAGAGGATCCATCCCAGTGAGTGTGGCCTGTGGGCAGTGCTGGGCGATGTGACCAGAATATAGTATCAGGACATTTTCACTATATGCAAAACGTCACAATTTGTATTTTTTAGACGTCTGACGAGGACATTAGTGCCACATTTTAAAAATACGACAAATAGTCAAACTGTGCTAATAGAAATTAAACAAATGTTAGTAGTGAAACATGCAGTTGGACAACACTCACAAAGTCATGATGTGGGCCGAAAAGCTCGCTGAGCCATAATAGGATGTTGTTTATAACGGTAATGACAAATATCACATCAAAAAACATATTGCCCACTACTCAATGTTATTTACTCCAAACCCAGCAGTGAACCTCCTCATGTCTTCCAAGTGTTTATATGGAATGTTGATGATGGTAAAACTGTGGCAAATCTGAACACAATCAGGTTTTTCACTGGGGACTATTTTGCCTCACAGCACCTTGCATGTATCACTCCACCATCAGAGAAAATTAAAAATATGTTTTAGGCTAAAATCTTCTCAAAACTATGACAAAACAATGTCTTAGGTATCAGGGAGCACATTCATAACTATTTCACGTAATAACTTTCTGTGAGGGAGCTTTTCTGGTTCCATTCACCACCACTGTGAACAATTCTGACTAGGACAATTCTACGAACATCTCAGTCACTTAATTATGTAAAAAAAAAAACATATGCACTTTTTAAACATTTAATAATTACATACAGTCATGTCTATGTATGTGTGTGTATGTGCGTGTTTCCTCAGGACTGGCCCAGAGAGTTCCTGTGGTGTGTGTGGTGGTAGAGGGGGGTCCTCCTGTGCTCTCCACTGTACTGGAATACGTGAGCAGGTCTCCTCCTGTGCCCGTCATCGTGTTTGAGGGCACCGGCCGGGCTGCAGACCTGCTGGCTCTGATCCACAAGCAGACCGCCGTGGACAGGTGGGGATCACAAAACCAAGCTAGACGTTTGCAAATGGCGTAGTTAGCAGCCTGCCACAAACAAAAAAAAACCCCACAAAAATGCAAGTAAGGACAGTTAAGATTACGACAATAATAATTTCATGTGTTGAAGTAAGTGGGGAAGAAAGATTAAAAGGATGCTTAGACACTGGCTTTAATTAGCCTTCCCTCTCCTTCCCGACTGGTTAAAGTCCTCGCTGGGATCACCAACATCCAATCTGATGCTCTTTCTGGCAAGCGCTCAGCGCACAGTGCTCTACGTCTCGGCTGTTGTCCGGGACACAAAAAGGCGGGGGGGGACGAAATGAATGATTTTGAAAATCATGCTATAATGATTCCGGCACCCATGCCTTCAAGGTACCCTTAGATGGTAGGTGTTTCCGATAAAATGGCTGAGAAATGTAGGTGTGGAATTGGACACAACCACTTATAGGCTTCTACTCAGTTTAGTGTTACTATTTCCTACAGTTTAGGACACTTGGAAGGGTCTTATTCTAGAGCCTAATTGCACGGGGGTAGTTGATACAGAGGGACCCCCAGAACTGATTTCTTAAAGCTCCACAGTTTTAAGCCAATGCCTTTTGCTTATCCATTGTTGTGGCTATTTATTTCCCATAGGAAACTGGACGTGGACATTAAGGAGGATTTCCTGCTGCGGATTCAGGCCATGTTCGGTGTGGCGAGGCCAGAGGCTTCTCAGCTCTTAAGCCTGCTGGCAGACTGCATGGAGCACAGGGATGCGGTGGGTAGCGGACACACCTGTAGATCTGAGAAACGCGCTGTTTCCCAGAAGGAGATTTAAGTAGATATGTGAAATTTTTGGGTCAGCACAATAACCTGATGGCCATGTATAAATTGGTCATTTCAAATAGTAATAATGTTTTAATCATTTAATAAGAATCTAGCTATTTTTATTTATCTCAGTTTCTGACCCTATATCACAACAGTGGGTGATTTTAAAATAAGAATTTACTTTTAGGAGGAATTTTACCCACATTTTCTCGCTACATTTAGTTTACAAGGCTAGAAGGCTGAAGGCTAACTCCAAATCACATAAAGAGCCAAAGGTTCCTTCTTTAGTTTAAAACTGCTGATGCGAGATTAACGTTGCTAACAAACACTAGAACTCAATAGTCACCCAAGTACCTCGATTCATTTCTGCAAGAATACACCATCAAAACCCGATTCAATCTGCTCAAACTGTTTTCCAGCTCTTCATTTAGATGGTCTTATGGATTTGTAAATTGTTTGTAAATGTATTTTTTTTCATCAGACTGTTCCTTTAATGTCCTTCGATGTCCCTTAGGATACCTTTGGTGACGTCATACATCACAGCGCATCCGTCTCCCAGCACATTTGAGACGTCCATTACAAAAAAAAGGGGATGTTTAATTGTGTAAAACTGAAATATCTGGATTAAACATTTACCAACATTTTCAAAAATAAGATTATTTATAAAATGGAAATGCAGTTTTTAAGGGTCTTCAAGTACTTGTTTGGAAAAATTGAGTATTTGAAGCCTGAGAATGTTGTGTGGGACTCTCCTGTTGTCTTCACTGATTTGCATTATTGTACGGAGAGAACGCTTGGGTGTCATTTTTTTTAATCTGACCTTTTCTTCCTCTTCCACCCCTCTGTTATCTCCTCCGTCTCTTTCTCTCTGCTTTGCATTTCATTTTTTCTCTGTTTGCCAATAAACAGCAGGGTATGTGTGTGTGTGTGTGTGTGTGTGTGTGTGTGTGTGTGTGTGTGTGTGTGTGTGTGTGTGCGAGTGTCTGTGTGTGTGCATGTGTGTGTGTGTGTGTGTGTGTGTTTGTGTGTATGTGTGTGTGCGTGTGTGTGTGTGTGTTCGTGTGTGTGTGTGAGATGAACTTAAACCAATATACATTTCATCTGTAACACTGTTTTCCGTCCGCACTCACTGTGAGCAATGCATCTTAATTATTATATATGCTATATATGTGTTGTTTTCTATATTATTATTATTATTAGTAGTAGTAGTAGTAGCAGTATTATTATTATTATTATTATTATTATTATTATTAATAATAATAGTAATAATAATCACAATAATAATAATAATAATAATAATAATAATAATAATAAATTAATAATATAATCATGAAGTCACTGTTGCATGATCAATTACATCCTTTGTAGAAGTGTCTATTAAAATAACTGATCACAGTCAATCAACTGGTGCAATTAATCCCATTTAATAATAATATTTTGTTAATTATTGTGATTAATCACATTACTTTGTGTAGTTTAGCATGATTGTTCACATCATTTGGTGTAGTTACTTGTGATTAATCGTACACTTTCGTGCAGGTAATTATGATTGTGATTATGATTAATTGTGGTTGATCATGTTACTTTTGCAATCAATTGTGATCAATCACATTATTTTATGTAGTTAATTGTGATTAATCACATAATCTTTGGTAGGTTATAGTGATTACCACATCATTTTTGGTAGTTAATTGTGATTAATCACTTCATTTTATACAGTTAATTGTAATTAAGGTTCCTTAACCTTCACCAAGATCACAACTTGTTCCCAACCAATAGCACCACCTTTCAGAACATTTTTACACTTGTTTGGTCTGACGAAGGTGACATTTAAAAGCTATATTTGCAGCTGGGCTTCAGCTTGGACTGTTTAAGACGTGAAAAATGTAGGAAAATGTAGTCTTATTTACATGGGGAAAAAGTAAAGGAAGACTTTTTGTTAGCACTTTACATAATCTACGTAAACCTTTTGTGACAGCTGACTTTAACCCTACAGAGACATTTATAAAGGCTTATTCCATGCACGCATCTACTGTCTTTACCCTCCCTGGTGTGAAACTGATGACGCATTTTTATGTCAGTGGTCATAAAAGGCTTATGTAGGTGTCGTAACCCTCAGCAACGTTTTACCTCTTTTTTTTCCAAGCAAAACAAGATCACACACATGACAATCAATTAAAAAGTGTTGATTGGATTGAAAATTACAACTGTTACCTGATAACAGGAGCCTTGGCGAGTGTCTGAGAGCTTTTATCAAGTGCCCTGAGGCTAAAGGGAGGCAGGTCTTCAGCTGTCTTTACATAAAGGGGGCATTTGGCTGATGCTCTTATCCAGAGCGACTCACAGTCATTAGTCACGGGGACAGTCCCCCTGGAGACACTGAGGGTTAAACGTCTTGCTCAAGGACACAATGGTAGAAAGTGGGGGGGTTTGAACCTGCAACTCAGTGGTCATCAGGTTCACAGGCAAGTGTTTTACCCTCTAGGCTACTAGCACCCATGCTTCTTGACCTCATCATTTTCCCTCCACCATTTCTCCATCTTTATCTCCTTCTGTCCCTCCTGTCTCCTTGTTTGTTGCTAAACAGCAGCTGTTGCTGGTACGGCTGATATGGATCTGGGTCACTCGGTGCTCTGATGTCCAGTAATTACGTTACAGGGGCGAAGACCTATTTATCTACACTACATTAGAGTCAAACTAATTACCCTCTTGGGTGCTGATAGATAAGCAAGATATAAATAAGGCCTTTGTTTCTGAACCTGCTAGTTTCAAAGGTGGGTGTTTATAGGTTCGCTCTTAAAGACCACTCAAAATAGTCTTACATACAGAGAGCAAATGATAAATGAATGGACATTTGACCAAATAAATGAATGCAAACATGACCAAAAAAGAGATTAGTTGTTTTGCTTTTATTTATTTATTTATTTATTTATTTATTTATTTAATATTAATTATTTTAACAGAATTCATCATTTATTTACTAAAAACACTAAGATTTGTTGGACTTTATTCTTCATTGCAGATCTCCGTGTTTGACTCTGAATCAGAAGATCATCTGGAACCAGATGTGGCCATTCTAACAGCTTCCCTAAAAGGTGTAGTAACGTTAAAGTATACTCTTGACTCTGTGGATTCATCATGTTTCTTCTTAACTGGTCTCGATTTCTTATCAGGCACACCAGCAGAGCGGTTAAGTGTCACCTTGGCCTGGGACAGGGCGGACATCGCTCAGGAGCACATACTCGTATACGCCCACCACTGGAAGGTGCAGTATGACTATAATACTACATCAGACATTAACCCATAAGAACACAAGCAGCACAGATCCATGCCGGAGGCACAACAAATGGTGAATCATCCTCATACAGCCAAACTACTCCTCATATGGAAGTTCCCCCGGTTTGTTCTGATGCTCGAGGTGTCAGACGTCATGCTGAGCTTTGTTTGGTGTTCCTGTATCACGTAGAACTAAAGTTATTGTAATTTTAAAAAGATGCAGTAATAATAATAACCACTACTGGGGTTTTAAAAACAGCGTCACACGCAGATGAACCTAAAGAACAAAAATGGCCAGATTTCTTTTATTTTATGTCTTAGAAACAAAACACAAGATCTTTGAACCTGGGAGGAGGGAATGTTGGGGTCCGGAGAGTGGCAGAGCTGAGAGAAAGAGCAGCAAACAGCGAGTGTGTAGGAGTACAAACACCGGTTTTAGACTGTTTTTCACCGTTTATATTTGTGGAAATCAGATTTTACTGATACACTCTGAGTTCTGAGGGTTAAAGGAATGGCTGAGCAATCAGCTAAGACATGTTTGGAGTTCACATTTTGCTCCTTTAGAACTGGGGCTCTGAGGCTAACACTGAGAGTCAACAGTCACCCAAATCGTTTCCTCAAAAACATCCCCAAAACCTCTCTCCACCTGCATCCAAGTCTTCATTAGACTTGTGGAAGTGGTTTAGGACACAGTATGACTTCAGTTGTAAAAATGAAACTTCACCATGTAGCCAAACACTGTGGGCAGTAGGGTCTGATTTCACTAACCACAATCAGTTTTTATGACCCTGGCTATCATAAATACAGAGCAATCTGATTCTCTCCAGGCCTGGTGTCTGAAATGGCTGTCTGTAGTGGTTTTGTTCACTTTTATAGCCCCCAGTAAGTCATACTGAGTCCTAAACCACATCCACTAGTCTGCTCCACTTTAATGAAGAGCTGGATGGGGGTTGGGCAGTTTTGGGAATGTATTTTTAATGGGGTCAGAGGAAAATTTGCCCAATTAAATCATTGCTTTATATGAAGCTACAAGAAGTTCAGCATCAGAGGGACCATGGGCAGGGTCCAGGAGAGAATAATAATTGGCCTAATAGAGTGCTACTGTGTTTGGCTGAAGGTGGGGGTCCTGGAGCAGGCCATGCTCAATGCTCTGAAGATGGACCGCGTCAACTTTGTGAAACTGCTCATTGAGAACGGCATGACCCTGAAGCACTTCCTCACCGTCTCTCGTCTGGAGGAGCTCTACAACACAGTAACACACACATTCACTGCCATTAATTCAGCTCAGTGTGTTGCAGTTTTATGCTTTTACGTATCTGATCCTTTACTGCTTACACGAAACATCCATATGCACATTTGCTATTCCTATCCTGATGCAGCTGAGACCCTGATGCAATATTAACCAATTTTCCTCACCCCAACAGCAGCAAGGCTCCTCTGATCATTTCTTGTGTCATATCATCGAGGACGCCAAAAAGGTACAGGAGCAGAATAAAGCCCATTTTAAATGGCTTTTTGTCTTATTTGCATTTTCTAAAATAATTTACCTCTGAAAACATACTGATTGTAGCGTTAGGCCCCATTTACAACTGACATCAAAACCTACTTCATTATTATATCATCTTTATTACAGTTTTTATGTTTTTGCTGTTTTTTTTTAAATATAATATCTACTTTTAATATTTACTTTTTATGTTTTAGTTCATTTTAAGAGTGGAGAAGTGGTGTTAGATTAGTTTTTTAGTTCCAGGTTTAGTTCTTTCTTATTGGTTCAGAAGATGTGGTCCATGTGACCTAAATGTTACCGCTCGGGCATGAACATGAAGTCACTTGGCAGATGTTAATGCCAAGTGTTGACAGGCCTCAGTTAGGTTAAAAAAACAGTTTTCTTCTTTGTTTAGATTCAGTGCTTATGGATGTTGTCGTTCTTCTATTATCTCCAGTCTCGTCTTCCTATGGGATATAAAATCTCTCTGATCGATGTGGGCATGGCGATCGAGCGCTTGATTGGGGGCGCCTACCGAAGCACGTACAGGCGAAAAAGCTTCAGGATTGTATACAACCAAATTCACACTGCATTGAAGGTTCGTCAGGAGAGATCGGGCTCCTTGACCAAGTCCAGTAGCGCTGGCGTCGACCCGGCAGAGACAGCTCCACCTCGTGCCCACTTCTTCCGGACTGCAGAGCCTTGCAGACGCAGGGTGGTCTTTAAATCTTCCCATTCCTCTCTCCTTAGTCTCCAAGTCTCCTTAGACTTGATGTCTTTTGTTCGTAGACATGATGTGCTTTGACACTGTCCTTATAAATATGAACGAAAAAGCATGTTTTATAAGCATAAACAATTACAAGTAAAACAAATCTAAAGTTCTACCTATCCATCTATTGCAAAGAGTTGCAGGAATGACTTTTAGAGAATGTGTTTTGCGTTTGATCGCAAAAAAACACTCCCACAGTGACGTACGAAGGTGGGAGCATCATGATATGGTGCTGCTTCTCTGCAAATGCTACTGGGGCTTTATACTGCATTGAAGAAAACATGAATGGAGTGATGTAGCAGGAAATATTTGAAGAGGATTAGACCTTATCAGCCAAGAAAGGATGTTTCAACAAGACATCAACCCCAAATATACAGTCAGAATAACCCAAGACTGGTTTCTAAAAGGGCGAAGGTGCTTATAGAATCCCATTGAAAGTTTATGGAGAATTTGGAAACTCATTTCATGTTCATTAGAGGGAATCTTGTAAACTTGAGGAACGGAGGATGGTTTTCCAAATAAAATGGTCTACTAAATTAAACACCAAAGCTACTAAAGGCGAAGTAAGTCTTACTGCAGACATCTCTGAGTCAGCAAAATAATAATGATATATATGATTTTTTTTTAAAGCAAATCTTTGTTTATGCTTATTAATACATACTTTTTTTCTGCGCAAATTTAGAAATGCTTATACGATTGAAGCAAACATGGTTTAATAGATAAACATTACCTTATGGCTCCAGTGCAAAAACACCCAGGGAACCTCCATAAATTAATTATCTGATTTATTTATTGACAGCAGAGACCACCTGTGCCTCATGAAGTGGAGCTGGAGACGACTGCAGAGCTGGGCGACTCTTCTCTGTTCGTGTGCAGCGTCAACGACCTGTTTGTGTGGGCGGTGCTGAAGCGCCAGCAGCAGATGGCGCTGTTCCTGTGGCACCATGGCGAGCAGGCCATGGCCAGAGCTGTGGTGGCCTGCAGGCTCTATCGTGCCATGGCCATTGAGGCCAAGGAGAGCGACATGGGGGACAGCACCGCAGAGGAACTGAAAAAATATTCATTGTCAGTCTGCTTTTGCTTTTTCTGCATTTAAAATAACCAACAATATATTGGTCCTTTTTTCCATTAGACCTGCCCCAACCCCAACTCAAAAAGCTGTATTTGGTATATAAGTGCTGCTGTTGCTCATCAGTCTATTCATCCCTCAACCCATGCTCTAGGGGTTGCATAGGCTTCTTGACTTGCATAGTAAAGGTCAGTACCTAGCATGCAGGTGCAGAAAATCCAGCTGTGAGATAAGTTCAGAAAATCTTTTCTTGACTCATAAAACAGCTGCATGGAAGCATGACTGTCCATGAAAAGGAAGATTCTGAAATATGTGGTGATTTTAGTAAGAAGATCATATCTGTTGATCTGAGAAACTTTGTTAACAGAGTGTCTTGAAGACTGATACACTTACATACTGACTGGTGCAGCTGTCAGAGGTGTCTCCTGGAGGATGTGCACTTGAATTCATTATCCAGATTTAAACTTCTGTAGAGGTTCTTGTGATGGTTCAACAGAGAAACATGGTTCAGTCTCTCTGCAGAAGTAATTTTGCCCCATTGTCGTATGTCCACAGGTTCTACCGTTGTCAATTCTGAGGTCCATTTTGCAGAATGTTTAAAAAATACAACAATTACATTCGATTTCTTTGCAACAGCCTTGATCGTCTTTGAAAGCAGAGCTTTTCATTGGTTACTTTGTGACCTTGTGGTCTAGAGAACGTAAGGTCACTGCCTCGCCTGTCCATTAAAGACGAGTGGTGGCCGCAGGGGGAGTGCAACAGGACCATTTCCAGAGTAGAGACAAAGTTAAAAATTCACAACGCATAGCATAATGTCATCTGGTGGCCTGTTGATTAGGGGGTTGCCCCTGTGATCGGAAGATTGTTGGTTCAGGACTGCTAGTGGCACCACTGAGGTACCCTTGAGCAAGGTACTGTCCCCACACACACTGCTCCCCGAGTGCTGTGTTCCTGGCTGCCCGCTGCTTCACTCAGGTGAATGGGTTAAACACAGAGAAAAATTTCACACTGTTCACAGCGTGTGGTGTGGTGTGGTGTGTTCTCACGTGGCAAAAATGACCAATTTACACTTTTTAATGGAGCTCCTGAGCACCCACAAAATTGGCATCTATATTCATGTGATAGCCATAGATTACATATATTGTGAGGTACGAATTTTTTCATGAGCTCAGGTTGACGGTTCCATTTGTGTTCCTTTCTTCCCAGAGAGTTTGGTCAGCTGGCCGTAGATCTTCTGGACAAGGCCTTTAAAGAGAACGAGTGCATGGCCATGAAGCTGCTGACCTCCGAGATGTCAGATTGGAGTAACTTTACATGCCTGCAGATGGCGGTGGCCTCAGGTCTCAGGCCCTTTGTGGCACACTCCTGCACCCAGATGCTGCTCAATGACCTGTGGATGGGCCGCCTAAACATGAGGAAAAACTCCTGGTTGAAGGTAGGATGTTATGACTGTATTGTTACATTACATTTACAGCATTTGGTAGACACTTATATCCAAAGCGACAAGCATAGACGCAGGTAGTGTTAGAAGTCTTGCCCAAGGACTCTAATTTGTGTAGTGTGGTGAGCTGCCCAAGTTAGGAATCGAGCCCCACTCTCCTGCTTGGAAGGCAGAGAGGTTATCCACTACACTGACCAACCACCCTAGGCTGGGATGTGAAGTCTCGGACACACCTGAATGTGTGTTGCTAGTACTGGTTTTAGCTACCAGATGTTTAAATGTCCATTATTTTAGTTTTTTCACCAGACAATTTCTTTTACATTGTTTTGGGCTCCTTTTTGTCCTTGACGGTGCCTTGCCATGCCTAGTGGTCTACCTGGATAACCAGTTGACTACCTTCTCTCACAGACTGCTCAGATCATCGGGAGTATCCTGATGCCCGCAGCCATCCACCTGCTGGAGTTTAAGAGTCAGGCCGAGATGTCCCACGTGCCTCAGACGCAGGAGGCCCTGCAGTTTGGGAGGGAAACCGAGAGTCCAGGGTCTCCAGAAACTGGAGGAGTGGCACAAGCAGTGAGAGACCTTCTCTTCCTTCTTTTCATCAGTTATTCACTCATTCTTTACATAAGTACCTTTCATGTCATTATATTGAGGACCTTTTGTGACAACTTACTTAAATCTACATTATGGTTTATAAAGCCTTAAAGGCTGTTAAAAAGTTATGGCAAGTGATGGTTGTTAGAATAAGACTTTATAAATGTTGATGTAGGTTTACGTCAGTTGTCATTTGAGGCATATATAGCCTTATGAATGCTGCCCTACTGTTAAATCTTATCGTGTATTTTCTCTTAAACTATGGAACATAAGCCTAGCCCTCAGGTTCACCTGATTCCCCCATTAAGGTGCTCCTGAGAGGTTGATGACCTGAACCAGGAGTCTTATTTATCAGTTTTACATGTAAACCATGGATGCACGTTTCTACATAAATAACGCCTAGAATGTTTTGTTTCTCGTGACAGTGGCAAAGCATGTATCTTTAGCACTACTCTTATCCATTCCTACACAAAAACCTAGTAGTGGAAAAGTGTAATAGGAGGTAAACATATAAATTGCCCAAGCTCCCATGCATGTTTTATCAGTTCAACCTAAAAATGTAAAATAGGTCTTGACGGATGTAGATAAAAAATATCAGATATTAACATCAGCCCTCAATTCTCATAGCAAGGCATCCCTATAACACGAGCAGCCAATGGGATATTCTGGACAAAATCATCTTTGGTTAAATTCCTGGTTGTTAGAAAATTTACTTGCTTACATACCTTTGACCTATAGTGTAGGCGTTCTGTTTTTAGAGCAGATATCATTTAAAGTCATTTTGACATAAATGAGGTTGATGTAGTTCATAAACACTGTTTAACACATACTGTTTGAATTCGCTGTTTTTGATGTCACAAAAAAACAATGCATTTACCTTTTACACCTACAGCAGTTCAACCCAACCCGTTCACAATACAGTTAAAATGATTGTTTCAGTCCGAACTGCTTTTTAATGCAAAGTAGACAGTTAGAACAGAGCTCATTTACATATACCCATCTTAAAGGCACAGTAACCTCAGGTGAAAATAATGTATAAAAGGCAGCTGGTGGCCTAGTGGTTAGGGAATTTGCCCTGCGATCAGAAGGTCGTGGGTTCGAATCCCAGGACTGGTAGGGACACTTCTTGAGCAAGTTACACCGGGCGCTGTGTTCCTGGGGAATGGGTTAAATACAGAGGAAGAATTTTGTGCTGTTCACACTGTGTGCTGTGGTGTGTTCACGTATGACAGAATGGCCACTTCTTAAAGGTAGGACATGAACCCTTTTTAATGTATGATATGCTCTGAAGGATCAGACTGATGCAGAGACGGGGAGGAGCGATGTTAACCGCAGGTCCAATCTCAGTTCCTGGTGGCTGAGGTGGACCAGGAAGATCTATGACTTCTACAACGCACCTGTCGTCAAATTCTGGTTCTACACTGTGAGTCTCCTAACTGGTTCTAATGCCTCACACAGTCAACTCAAAGATGCTTTATCCGTATAGAATATATATGTGTGTGAGTGTGTGTGTGTGTGTGTGTGTGTGTGTGTGTACATACATATACATATACGTACACATACACACACACATATGTATGTGTATATGTGTTCATACACTGATCAGCCATTACATTAAAATCACCTGCCTATTAAAGGTAGATGCCCTCATGCTGCCTGAATAGCTCTAAGGCATGGTCTCCACAAGATCTCTGAAGGTGTGCTGTTGTATCTACACCAAGACGTTCAGCAACAGATCTTTTAAGTCCTGTAAGTGGCGCCTCTGTGGAATGGACTAGTTTGTCCAGGACACCAAACAGATCGCTTATACTAAGATCTGGGAAATTTGGAGGCCAAGTCAATGCCATTAACTCTTTGTCATGTTCCTCAAATCCTTTAATTTGTCAGAGTCACCCAGACCCTTATCCTTGCCCCTTTTTCCATCTTCTAACACCTTCAAGATCTGACTGTTCACTTGCTGCAATAAATCCCTCCGCTTGAGAGGTGCTGTTGTAATGGAATCATCAGTTTTTCACTTCACCTGTCGGTGGGTTTAATGATGTGGCTGTTTGGTGTGTGTATATATATATATATATATATATATATATATATATATGCAGTTTTTCATTGTATGTTTGCACCTGTCTATATTGGTGTGCGTTTGTATTTCGCCTGCTGCATGTAGATGTTCTATCTGGCATTCCTCTTGCTGTATGCCTACACGGTCTTAGTGAGGATGGAGAAACGGCCCAGCATTCCAGAGTGGCTCATCATTTCATTCATCTCATCTACAGCTGTAGATAAGGCCAGAGAGGTGAGCTTCCAAAGTAGCATGTTCTACACTTTTTTCTACTATTACCCCTAGTACCGTTTGTACAAAATGGCTTCCCATGGATCTGTAAGGACATTTTAAAAAGGTTTAATGCATAAAACATCTCATTTATTGTCAGAAGTTTTATGATACAGGCATATTTTCATAAACCCAGGACATTTAGGAGTCTGTCCCAAGGACTCTTATTAGTGTAGTGTGGTGTTCTCGCCAAGGCAATGTATTCGAAACCCAGTCTGCAGTGTGGAGGGATGTTATCAACTACACTATTCACCTTCATACATCTGAAGGCTAGCCAGAAATATTGCTGTTTATCAACCAAAAATATTAAATTGACAGCCATTCTGTGGTCAGAAACTGACCAATGGTGAAGGACTATAGGACAGTAGAACTGACAACAGAGTGAACTGAGTGAAATAATCTCAGTGTATTGATTTTCGAACATTTGGTTTGACAGAAAAGTGTATGTGTGAAAATTTGAAGTGGATCCATGCACTGGAAGCATGTCTTCTGGTTTTTGTGTCTTTGTCCCAGCAGCACCAAGTGGATGAGTGCATTCCAATATGCAGCGTTCCTTTATTGACCTCACCAGTTAAAGAATAAACTCCTTCTTTGAAGATTCACTTTATCTTTCTCCTGCTAGAATCAAAGGTCTCCAGCTCTGCCTTATCTGCCCACACTGAAGGGGTTTTTTATAAAGCTCATACTGGGAAGGGCTCTGTTTTCCTCTCACTTATTCCCTCTCTGAAGTACATCTGGACAGCTATGGAGCTAATCATTGGCAGTAGCTTTTAACACATCCAGTAATGAGCGTAGGCCAGTGCATGTGGCTGGGTGATGAAATTTTGTACTTCCATAAACTGTAAAATCAAGTGAGTGAAATGGCTGTTGTATTTATTGCATTTATGTATTTGTTGGCATAAAATGTTCAAAAAGTAGTTAATACTGGCTTAAAATTACTATTACCATTTAAGTGCAATTACTATTTAAATG
>JBBPCZ010136703.1:0-2500 GCA_037974445.1 Brycinus macrolepidotus | reverse complement strand
ATGGCCAAAAAAAGGCGCCGCTTCTCCTCTGAGCTTGTGTGGAATTTTGGAACCGTTCCAATGTTAAAACATTTGTTAATATCCGGTGCAATGCTCGTGTGTTTTTGATTGGTTGATCAGGGGCTGAGTATTGATCATTTAAAAACAAAATTTGTGTGGTCGACTTGGCTCTACAATGTTTGAGAAGAGAGAGTAGATGGTCAGGTCGCCTTCAAAATGTGTGTCAGAGAGAGACTCTGTGATGTCATGACTATGGTGGCTGGAAAGGTACAAAACGTGGAGAAACACAAATGAGGAGAAACAAACGCGTCTCAAAACACACAGCAGACTCATAAACAGACTTCAAGACATTAAAACTAAGGTCAGTTATTAAAAAAGATGCGTGTCGCTGTTTGTTGTGGTTTTATTCAAAAATAATCAGCCCGTGAATGCGACTACGTCTTTAGCTGTCCTTAATCATGAACGGCTTGGTAAGAGACCCCGAGTTAACGCCCTCCTCGGTGGGCAGTGGTAAAATGCCAGGCAAGTTTTTAACACAAATGTGTTTTTTGCCCATAAAACCATTGTTTGCGTGTCTACAACCACTGGTTTATAGCAACCACGCAATCACACTTCGCATTTTCTCATGGAAATGCGTCAAGTTTTATTCTATCTTTTTTATCACAAAGGTAAGTGTTTTGAATATTCTACCACTGAGGTTCTCTTTTAGTCATTTCCAAGGGTTCTCACCTACCAATATGAACTCAAGCTATAATTTGCATTTCAATTATTTGGTTATGGGGGTTTTTAGCCCAGTTTTCTATTCAGTTAACCAACTGTCAATTCCTATTCACTGTCTTGGTCAAACAATACTGCCAGGATGGGAGCTAGCATGTTTCCTCTTAGCCACCGCAATGTACTTGGAGGAGAACCCTGAGAGTTTGTTTGTATGTATGTATGTATGTGTGTGTGTGTGTGTGTGTGTGTGTGTGTGTGTGTGTGTGTGTCTGTGTGTGTGTCTGTTCCAGATGAGCAACATGTTCTACATCGTAGTCATAATGGGCATTGTGCTGGTGAGCTTTGGCACCCCCAGAGGTTCCATCCTGAAGCCCGACGAGGAGCCGTCCTGGGACTTGCTGAAGGAGGTGGTCTTCCAGCCCTACTTCATGATGTTTGGAGAAGTTTATGCTGGAGAGATCATGCGTAGGTCAAAAAAATTGTAGCAATAGGCTTAGTCACACTTTTTATTCGCTGTTTGGAGGAGGAGAGGGGGCACTGACCAGAAAAACTTGTAACCCTCAGCATGGCAGCTGCTTAAGGGGAAAGTCCTGCCCCTTAGTAAAGAGAACCAATCAGCTTGCTAGTAAAGCAGTAGCCAGATCATCCTGGGGAAAAAAAACACGTATTGATCGTTTAAAAAGTAGATTTTTGTGTTCGAGTTGGCTCTGTAAAGTAGAGAGAGAGCGGACAGTCGAGTTGCCTTGAAAAAATTTCTGTCAGAGAGAGAGAGTCTGTGACTTCAAGGCTAAGGTGGCTGGGAAAGGGACAAAACACGGAGAAGCACAAACACAGAGAAACAAACACGGAGCAAAACACACAGCACACTCATAAACAGACTTCAATACATTAAAGCTCATGTCAGTTATAAAAAAAGACGTGTGTCATTGTTTGTTGTGGTTTAAATAAAAAATGCAGCTACGCGTTCAGCTGTCCTGAACAATAAATGGCTTGGTAAGAGTCGGCGGTATTTCAGTGATAGGACGCCAAGCACTGAATGAAGAGAATCAGAAAGTTGCCCGTTCGAGTCTATGGTGCGAGTAGATTTATTTTTTTAACATAAACTATTTTTACCCATAAAACCAAAGCTTAGGTGTCTCCAAACACTGGTTTTAGAGCAACCTCATCGCCTTCATGCGATCACATATAATTGTTACCTAGCTAGCTAACTGGACCATCCTTGGTCTGAACAGTAAATGTAAATTGTGGCTGCAACGGAACATCAAAGTGTAAAATGCTGCAGAGTATGTGTAGTTTGGAAGCTGCATTCGAAGCCAACATCTTCCAGGGGTCTTCAAGTGTGTTTTCTTGTGTTTTGAGCAGCCTGTGATGAGGACCCAGACTGTCCTCCTGGTTCGTTCCTCAATCCATTGCTGCAAGCCGTCTACCTGTTCATGCAGTACATCATTATGGTCAACCTTCTCATCGCCTTCTACAAGTATGTACTGGTTACGCATCTTATGGTACCCATGTCAAAGTCCAGGCCTTGAAGGCCACAGTGCTGTGAAGGTTAATGATTCCCCCTGATCTTTAACACACCTGATCTAGGTCACCAAGGGCTTGAAAATTAGCTGCACAGCTAAACTAGGACACTAAACTGTAAAGTGATGTGGTCCTCCAGGAGCATCTGACAACGTAACTTCTGTATAGTGAACGTGTCTCGATTCATCTCCAGTTTACACAGTGCTGCAAGAGAAGAATGAAATTTTGTAGACTTCAGGAGCAATGTTATCAGAGTAGACAT
>JBBPCZ010136695.1:0-21325 GCA_037974445.1 Brycinus macrolepidotus | reverse complement strand
TATATATATATTTATTCCTATGTAAAGCAGGTTAATCATGTATCAAATGTGTGCATATACATACATGTTGCTTTAGTTTTCATCCTTTTTTAAATTGGATCATTTTCACAAGACTCTGTCCATAAACACTGGTGACACAACGGTAATATCAAATTCTTACTGGGCATTTACAACTGCTTGGGGGTTTATCTTATTTTGAATATTTTGGGGGATTGTTTTAAAATCAATTATAATCCACTGTATAATCAATCTACATGAAGGTGAATCACCTCCATACATTTTTACTTAAGATGCACCAGGTGTCTGTTGGTACCTGTATAAACTCTACCAATCCCAGTTTTCCCAGTCCCATTCTAACCAGCTTACCTTCTCCTCCGAGTCCCCGTTGACAACTGGCTCAGGCAGAGGTCCTGCAACAGAACACCAATCGGTCAGCAGGTCCAGCTTTATCACCAGAAAAAAGGTATGAACACCCTGGCAGTGTTCTCAACATGCACCCAGACACCATTTGATTACGAGAAAACCTCACCACATACAGAGATTTGCTTCATTCATAATTAAAGCAAAGGTCAGAGGATCTGCAGGACCACCCTCTCCATTCCCTCTTCTAAAAGAATCTAATCTGTTCTCCCCTAATGGGGAAAAACAGCTAAAACCAGTAGTTCTCAGTCCCTGTTTCCCTAGTTGTTTGCCCAGCTTTAACACCTTAGGGCTTAATGATTACACAAATCAAAAGTTTTCAATAGTAGGAATGGCCATTAAGCTATCTATTTTTAAATGATTCCATTTGTAGTGCAAATATACATATACATACATACACACACTCACACATATGTATATATATATATAAAGTGTGTGTGTTCTATTATAGTTTGCAGAGTCCAACCTAGCAGTGAGGGTGTGTTTAGTGGTTAAACACACAATCATAGATTAACTAAAGACTAACAGGGGACGCCTCAAAGTTAAACAGAGGAAGGTCTAAAACTAACTGGTAAATGCGGAGTGGTGCAGCGTTGAAAGTCCCTGCCAAAGATCTTCGAGACCATTTATCTGGGTTCTTCACCATTTAAACTCCCAGTACAAGAAATAAAGACACGGAAAGGTTGATAGTGTAGGACTGTTTTGGAACCTTAATACTATATTTACACTTGACTTGGCTGACAGCAGGACTTTGGCTACAAAGTAAAGTGAGTTTACCCTCACTCTGAACACCTCAAACATGATAACGCACACACAGCTGTCTCCACAACTACTCAATCAACATCCTCTGTTCTCGCTCATGGAGAAACACCGACCAGATCCGATAGATTGTCAATATACAGAGTGGGGAGCCCCCTATAGGCAGCTCTGAAGATTGCAGGGTGCAAGTAAATACAAAAAAAGTGAGTGAGTGCAGGGCAGCAAGGCTTTAAAACATTAACAACCACTGCACTGATGTTAAAAGTTGCTCATTTCTAACATACATTTCTAACTTCAGCTCATTACATCATTAGCACAGTCTCACATGAGCAAAACTGGCAATCATGTTTGAGTAAAGAAACTCAAGTGTGTGAGAAAAAGACTGGGGATCAGCATGTCTTCCTGATGCTTTCTGTAATTTTAGGCAAAGAACTGCAGGTGTTGCAGTCAAACGTAGAGCATCTAGGCATCTAACTAGTCCTCATGCTTATTGCTTGCATATTTCTTTTCTATATATGAAAAAAAAACTCTTCACTCTTGTCCATGTTTTTGCTAACTTTGTGCTAGCCTCTGACTTTTTCTTTCTGACAGGGTTTGCTAACATGTGCAATTTAATAATAATAATAATAATAATAATAATACATTTTGTTTAAGGGCACCTTTCAAGGCACTCAAGGACACCTAACAAAATCAAAGAAGCAAACCAAAACAAGAATAAATAAAAAATTAATAACAAAATTAATGAGTAATCATAAAAGTGCAAAACCACAAGTGATACAGTTATAAAACAGAATCAAAGGGAATAAGCAAATTTAAACCCGTGAGTTTTGAGTCTGGATTTGAAGGTGGGATGTGAATCAATGCTGCGGATGTCCAGAGGGAGTTCCAAAGACGGGGAGCAACAAAGCTAAAGGACCTGAACCCCATGGTGGACAAGCGAGCAGAGGGCGTGGTGAGCAGATTGGAAGAGGAAGACCTGAGAGTACGAACGGGTGTACAGACGTGCAGCAGATCAGACAGATATGAAGGTGCCAGGTTGTGAAGTGCTTTAAATGTTGATAGCAAAAACCTTAGCTGGCAGTAACTTGGTTAAAAGCAGATGCTGATTTGAGTCTAGTTTTACAGGTATGAAGAACAGATGTGGACTACAGATGTGGAGCACTGGTGTACGTCGCTCTGGATAAGAGCGTCTGCCAAATGCCGTAACTGTAATTGTAATTGTAATTATAGAGACTAAATACTGTTTATTATGACAGGGGAAAAGAAAAAGGATAATCTGACACCATTATTTCATAACTAGCACTAACCTTTTGTGTGTGTGTGTGTGTGTGTGTGTGTGTGTGTGTGTATTCGTACCTGAGATGTGCTCCTCTGTTGGCTCCACCCTGCAGTTCTTAAAAAACGTGCTTGTCTCCGCATCCACCACCAGCAGGGCTGTTTTATCTCCTCCAGCCTTAATGGCAGAAACCACCTCTGTGTGCAACTTCCCCTCCACTGACACCCCGTTCACCTGCAGACAGAGAGACAAGAATGCAATTCACTACACAACAGGATTTGAGTAAATATTCACTATAAAACCTTTGGTGATCGAGAGAATGTAAGGTGTGAAGAAGCCAGGGACCGAGGAAGAGGTTTTGTATGTCTGGTGACTGCCTGACCATTCCAGGTTGTGAAGGCATCACAAACTTCTGCAGCCTCTATGAAAAAACCAAGCTTCAGTCTAAGCAAAGTAATAGTTTAAGTAAAAGTAAAAGTTTGCTTGTTTAGTTGTGAACTGGATTCGTGAGGCTAATGTGACTAATTAGTAACTTATTCTACATTGGTCTGTACATACCAGACTCAAACCAGACCAAATACAGAAGCACCAAATGGGAACAGTATGCCGATGCTTACATGCAATATTTTTCTTGTTCATCCCTGCTGATACCAATTCAATGCAGATCCATAAATATTTATATTATATGTGCATGCAGACATTGGAACTAAATCCATTTGGATTAGCATTTCAAAGGAATCCATTAAGCTGTAGACAGTTATAAATGCAATGAAATAAATAAAATGCAGACAATATCCCAGCATCATCTAAATGTTCTTCTCACCCAGAGAACAGTTCATGCATAATCAGATATTGGTTTTATTGCTCAACATCTGTCCGATGCCGGTATTTTCGAAGGAAAAGCCTGCTGACACCAATGTGATTCAGAAATTACTGTGCACTGTTCTTCAGTTTTATAAATAACATTATGGGCCAGTCCATTGGCTTAGCTCCTTATTTTGTTCTTTCCTTATGATCATAATAGTAAGTTTCTATACTAAAGCTAATAAAAACATATATCCAAACTGCATTTGTTTAGTTTTATGAGTGATAAAACTGCAGCTCACCAAGAAGAGAAAACAGTTGGTTTGCAGTGCAAAATCCAGCCAAGAGTTCTTAATAAGCCAAAGTGGTTTAGAAATAAGATTAACTAATAATACCCTTAAGTTAAAGTTATAGCCTGTAGTGCAAAGGTACTTGGTCTTTTCCAAATCAGATAATAAAGCAGAGACATCTTTAAAAAAAATCCTTGTGAAGGGTGTCACCTTTTGGCTTGTAACCTTTGAAAAGTTATTTCTGTGAGGCTCGTTTTATTCACAGCTTTATTGTTCCAGGACACAGACAATCTGTTTATCAGAGCAAGGATTCATTTTTCAAAATTATCAGTCTCCTTTCCTGCAGCTCCATCAGGGGAAATCCTGTGTCTCTTAATCAAATACAAACACACACACACACACACACACACACACACACACACACACACACACACACACACACACACACACACACACACATTCAAAGGAGAGCACTCTTATGGTGGTGAGTTTTCCAGAACCTTGTGGGATTGATGTTACGTAAGAATCTTTAAAGAAAAAAAGTTAATGGAGAATTTGATTGGGCCGAACTGGAGTGAAATATGGTGAAATATAAGAGGCAGTTTGGATTAGTTTTTCTAGAACAAGATTTGACCGTGGGCAAAGAATTCTCACCACAATATCCGCATTAATATCTGAAAATGTCACATTACGGGCTGAACATTCTGGATTTTGTGAACATGCAAGGGTTTTGGGGCGGCTGGTGGCCTAGTGGTTAGGGAGTTGCCCCTGCGATCAGAAGGTCGTGGGTTCAAATCCTAAGACTGCTAGGGACACCACTGAGGTACCCTTGAGCTTAAATGGGTTAAATGCAGAGAAAGAATTTCACACTGTTCACACTGTGTGCTGTGGTGTGTTCATGTATGACAAATGGACACTTTACTACACAGTTTATGAAGTGAAAGTGAGTGTGAACATGAAAATGTACACTGAGGCGTTCACCCAGCTCGGTCGTGCTGAGAGAACAGTGTGTGTTGGGCAGAAACACTGACTGCCTCTCCAGCACAAAAACACCAGAACTCAGTGGGAGGTCCAGAGGCCCCAAGGAACAACAAACACTCCTCCATCTCTCTCTCCGCTCTACACTCCTCCCTCACTCCCCTTTTCTTCTGAGGGACTCTACTTCAGAAAGCACTGCTGATAAAGTTTACTGCAATGCTAAAAACCCATAAAACCCTTACAGGAATATTCTGTTACCAGTTTTCAAACTAATCTCTACCTGTTTCAGTATTGTACCGAAGACTACAATCGTTTTCAAGTGTTTCCCTGGACTTAAAGAAGAAAAGAAAACTCAAGCAATAAAAAAGCAATAAGCAGCTGCTGAATTCCATCATTTTACTGTATAAAACTATAATACATGATTACGCAACAACCACAAGACTCTAAGAATTAGGGTCGTGAGATGAAACAAGAGAAAATGTTTTACTTTTTTCTAAAACTGTGTCATATTTACAAGAAGAACTGATTAATTAGATCCACTGCTTAATTTACAAATACCTTTGAGAAAAGAATTCATATGTTATATAAAAGTATATATTTACAGAGAAAATTCAGCGTCCAGTTACTTCTATGGGAAGTCTGGAGGAAATTACTTATGTTGCGACAGCACAGACCCACAGAGACAAGAACAATATGAATATAAAGTCTAAATAAATCCAGTAAAAACTCTGAATAAAATATTCAATATGAAATACACGATCATATACACACAGATGCTGGGTATAAATACTATAGATAAGTAACTTACAGTTAAGTGAATTACTAGTAGCACACACAGTGGTTAGGAGTCTGTTACTGTATGTAATAGAGATCGGTAGTAGATCAGTAATGTAAGTGTTTTGAGTCAGTAGATTTTCTGCTTTTTTTAACTAAGAGAAAAAGGCTTCATGTTTATCTGTAGTAACTGTTCGTGCTCTACAGACGCAGCAGAATGAGATTAAACTAAAAAAACGTTCCTGTTAAACTGCACATTCAATTAGATCCTGCATTAAAATCCACACTCTCTAAGACCTTTATGCTGTGTTTTTCCACTGCAGGGTTTCAGGCTTGGGGCACCGATTTCTGTTCCACTGTTTTCTGACGATGTTCCACCAGCATCCCTGGAGTCCTGGGTCCTCTACACTCAACAGGAAGAACACTTAGCAAATCTTTCCCTTCCAGAAACTATATTTCCTGCTCCGTTCTGAAAAACCGTGGAGCCAAAGCTGCAATTGAACACTCTGCCCAGGAGTGAACCATAGAATTAGAGACAAAACTGATTTCGATAATCAGGTCTGGGCTGATACCAGAAACCGCTGGATGAGATATGAGAGGAGGAAAAAAAACTGATATAACTCAAAATAGCTCAGAATTGCTTGAAGTACAGTTAAATATAACACAAAGTAAAACAGGTTGCATAACAACATAAAGACCTGTTTTTATACTTCTTTGCATTTTATTATAATAATAAAAAGCAGCATTATGCATTCTCTATAATGGAACAGAACAAAATACATTAGTATTACAAGTAGAGTAATACCTGTTTTAAAGTAATACCTGTACTATCCGGTCTTTGGCCCGCAGACCAGCTCTTTCTGCTGGTGAACCTTCATCCACGGCTCTGATGTACTGGCCTGGTCGGCTCTTCTCGCTGTGCAGGTTGAAGCCGTAGCCATTGGAGCCTTTTTTAATGACGCACAGCCGCGGCCTCAGCTCGTTCTTGAAGTTCTGCAAGAGAGAAAATAAAATACAATGAAAAAAAAGGGATGAAAGGAAAGGAAAAGGCCACCAGTTGTTAGACGCGTGACTTATTACGATGAAAAACGGGCAAAACTGGGTAAGGTGGGGTCGGCGTTCTTGGGCACTGATAAAGAAAGACGGACGCAGAGGAGCAGAGATCAGGAGATACTGGTGAGACATGGAAGGAGAAGAAAAGCAGCAGGTCAGGGTCGGGGACGTTTCCTGCCTTTACTGTGCAGAAATGACCAAAGTCTGTTCACAGGAAAAGGTCACCTGACTACCCACCCCTCACTGTTCACAGACGGCAGGCGGGAGTTTGGATTGTTCTCCAGGAAAAAAAAACTCCCTTCCTCTATGTTTAGCCAGCACAAACTGTGTCTTTTTTTGGAGGGCTCCTCTCTGAAGGTAACTGGGACTGAGCTATGTTTAGTACAGTAACACTTACAATATTCAACATGTTTATTTGTGCACCTATCAGGCTTGGCCCAACTATTTAAGCATAAAGGTTACAAGAACATAAGCAGATACAAAAAAACAAAAACAAGCTGATGGAAAAGATCTTCGCCCTAAATATATGGAGCGCCTGACTTCTACCAAAGTCGGCTGATGATGCAGGCACACTGTGGTCCAGGAAAATAGCGCCCATGACCTGTATTTTAATTCTTTAAATGTCTAAGCCTGGGATTTATGGGGGAAACAGAGACTTTGATCAAAGGAACCCCCCTATTACGGGGAACAATTTACACTCCAAAAAGGCTTTAAGAAACTCAACAGTTTAAGTATGTTGGGACATGAATGGGAATTAATTTTATGGATTAACAGAGACAACATGTTATGGAATAGTTCTGAACTATTTACAAAACAGCAGTGCCATACTATAAAAAAAGAAATGAAAAATAAAATAAAAAAACATATGGTCAGACACCAAAATTAACTGTCATTAATTAATCTGTTCTTTGTAGCAGGTCTAAAACCCTCTTTATTAAACAAGCAGTTGGTCTAAAACTGACGACGCTCTCTGAAAGATAAGATAAGATAATCCTTTATTAGTCCCACAAGTGGGAAACTGTGGGAAAAGTGTCCTATGTGATATTAGGTTTCTCACAATAGCAATAGGTTAGTGTCATCCTAGGGGGAAGACCCTACAATTGTTGTCCAAATAGTATTTAAAATTAGAAATTCAAATTAAAGACAATATTTTACATAGCTGTTAATACAGTTACATAGTTGGAACATTTTCTTTGGGGGGGGCAGCAAGCCGAAGAGTTGACTTTGTGCTTTAGGCAAATGTGAACATGAGTTAAACTTACATAACTTTACACTGTATGAATATTGTTTGTAAATGTCTACACCTACTTTGTTTAGATTTCATCATTTGTATTCTATAACAAATAACCATGTAACCAAATAGCCATGCCCTTGCCCACAGCGTTTGTATAGCGTTTGTTTTTTTAAGATTTTGTCATGGCTGTCAGTAAAGGGTTCCCCCGCAGGATTTAAGATGATACGATACATATCTACTCTCTAAACTAAAGTCCCGAACCGTCGACAGTTTACAAACATCAAGCTCCCCTTCCTTTCTTTTCCATTCTTCGAGCCAGCCACGCCCCATCAGAGTTTCC
Source organism: Brycinus macrolepidotus (assembly GCA_037974445.1). Classification (NCBI taxonomy): domain Eukaryota; kingdom Metazoa; phylum Chordata; class Actinopteri; order Characiformes; family Alestidae; genus Brycinus; species Brycinus macrolepidotus. Next base: position 13,397 of record JBBPCZ010136695.1, on the reverse strand, counting down.
TGCTGACCCCACCTGTTTCCCCCCTCTCAGGAATCACACGCCCACACCGGAGCACGGACACGCGGGCCTCACCCCATCAGGATCTACAATAGAACCAACAGAACCACACCCAACACGCAGGACACATCACCAGTCCCAAAACAGACACACAAGAGGCACAATGACGTCGTCCTGACTGTCCCGTCCACACCCCAGTCAGACCTGATTACTATAAGCAATGATGGGGGGTTATATTACCAATACACCTCCCACCACTACTGGCAAATAATGAAGGCTGATCACTTAAAGTAGAAGGATACAGAAATCACTACAGAACTACTTCATAATCCTTGCTGATATTCAGATTGTTTAACTATATATTTACACTTACTCATAACTGTCCACTGTGTAATATTATACATATGGTGCAATATTATATTATTATTCATTCTGGAAGGTTTACATCCCTTTCCTACTTTACTGTTACACTGCTGTATTGTCTACTTACTTCACAGTCTCAGATTTACATCACATGTACACTACTGTTACACGGCTATATCGTCTATTTATTGTATTGTTTCTGTCATTCCTTGCACTTTGTTCAATGCTGTAACTGCTTCCTGTGCAATAATAATCACACTTATAGTGCAACACCAGTCACTCTGGAAGGTTTGCATCCCGTTCATACAACACTGCTACGCTACATTACTGTACATTGTTGTGTCTATTTATTGTGTTATTTGTGTTGTTTCTGTTGTAACTTGGACTCTGTTGAATGTTGCTGTATGTTGCTCGGTGGTCCGTGGAGAAACATCTCATCACACTATGTACATGTTTCCAGCTGATGATGACAATAAAGTAACCTTCAACCTTGAAATGTACATATTCATACTTCTACAAACATGCCCTATGGTCATTAACATTTTTGATGGCAAAAGTCACAAACACTCAGAGTGAAATGAGCCACACCAGATATTATACTGTAAATTACTGCTGTAAAAAACAGAACTGCCAAAAAATAAACTGCATTTCTGACCATTAAGAGCAGAATCGACACTTGCTGTCACTTGTCCCAGCAGTAAATGGAGCAAATGGACCAACAGAGAAGACGTTGTGTGTGAGGAGTGTGGAGGAATCTTGTTGAGGGCAAAGAATCTGTGGAATCCGCTGCTCAGTCACAAAGCCAGGCATCTCCTGAGGAAGAGCCAAACTCCTACAGCACATCCTGTGTACACAACCCCAGCCCTGACTCCAGATCAGCGCGCCTCGGTCACCGACACATCGGCTCAGCATGTCTCCCTCAGTTCCCTCCGAAATCCAGAACTGTGTTTGTGGTGGGCAGGTTCATGGAACAAGGCTCGTTTGATTATTATAAAAAAAAATGTTTACTGATACTAATACGGTCAAAATATGAAACAGACTCCAAAACATTAACTTGCTACGTAACTCTGACTAATTTGCATAGGATTTGCATAGTGCTAGGTAATCGCAGCAAATTTCCAAAATTTGCATAGGAAATGTAATTTCAAAGTTTTATTAGTTTTATTAGTATCAAACACTGACTGAGGCCTTTATCTAGATGGAGATCTGCTACACGGAAAACTGGAATTCGAAAATCTGATCGATTAAAATACCAAAACATCTAACGAAGAAATAGTTCACAAAAGAAAATTTTACACATAATTCACCTCTGAAAGCAGTTGCAGGGAGACACAGAGAGGCTGGGAGGGGTTTAGAAAGGAAAATCCCACCACTGGTGACACAACGGGCTTCAGCACATGCTTCAGTAAGAGTTACAAATAATAAAACATTTGTGACAGTAAATTTTGCCAAACAAGGTGAATGTTGCCCCTCAAGTTAGACTGAGCCCAGAATAACTGAAAATCAAACAGAAAGTAAATCAGCAACAACCACCCAGCAGTTCACATTAACTGCAGGACTAGGAGGCCTGGAACGATTATGGAATTTTTACTGATGATTAACTGTCATATAAACGATTAGGGATGGGTATTGTTAGGATGTTACTGATCCTGCTTATCCATAATAATACTTATTGATTGACTTATTGATACTACTCTCCATAATCTGGTGCAGAAAAGATGTTTATGGTTGTAGCCTAGTGGGTAAAACACTTGCCTGTGAACCCGATGACCACAAAGTCGCAGGTTCAAACCCCCACTTTCTACCATTGTGAGCAAGATACTTAACCCTCAGGTGCTCCAGGGGGACTGTCCCTGTAACTAATGAGTGTAAGTCACTCTGGATAGGGGTGTCTGCCAAATGCCACTTTAAAACTTATTAATAATTAGGGAGGAGTGTCACTACAGATGTTCTGATCAACAAATGTGTGTTGGTGAAGAGCAGAGCGCCGCTCCGTCCCTCCACTGATCCAATCCAGCATCCACCGTTTGAAAACTCAGCTGTGTTATAATGTATAAACACTAATAGCAGCACTGTTGTCCAATTTAGTACTGGTTCTCAATAACCTTCTCTATAAATGCCTGCAATTAACAAGTTCTTTTTTGTTAACTTGACCCATGATAAATACTCTGTGCTTTCTTTTATTTACTTGTATTTGCCTCAACGATTGTGAAAATAACTGCTACCAGGCGATTATAATAGTTGTGACAAGCCTGTGACAGCTTTTAATTGCTTTTAACAGTACTACCTATGGCCTGTTTTCCATTAACAGCTGTTTCTAAAGTCCAGAGTCTAATCACAGCCTGCCACCTGACCTGAAAATGATCAACATCATTCTCAAATATGTTTACTTTTGCACAGGCTTCGCTCCACACACCCCAGACGCCACTCTTTCCCTTTCTATCATGGCTAGTCAAACACTGGACACATTACAGTCTTTCCATAAGTCAATAATGAACTGGAGTCTCCCTACACACAACAGGAGACCTTTGATCATACAGAAATACACAGGAGAGGCAATTTAACTTTCATGATAATGTAGATATTATGAATCATGATAATGTAGATCTGAGGAAATACAGCTAATGGTACGAGATGTGACACGTTTCACACTCCTTATGAATGTGAATGTGAAGATTTATTTTTTTCCATTAGTTTTTTTAGATTTAAAAGCCTTCAGGTGACCTGGGCTGTGACTATCAATTGTTAATCCAACATTTATTTTTACACTTAACTGAGTAATCAGAGACTCAAATAATAACAAATTACTATATTGAACAATAGCAAAGACATACTGAAAAAAAGACTGAAATAAACATAAAACACCATGTAGTAAAATGCTCATGAATGAGTGTGTCCATCCGGCTCGGGTCTCAAACTGAGACCTGTGAGAGAATTTCAAACATAAGTGTAATCTGTCTGTCCATCCATCCATCCACCCATCCCCCACCCATTCATCCATCCATCCATCCATCATCTGGAGCATCTCAGCGTTATTACAGATCTACATTATCATCTCACCTAAATTCATTCACATTTCTGTGAAAAAAATTACAAACTGTCCCAAAATGCTTTAATGTGGTAACAGGCTGTTAGAGAACATACCAGCACCCTGTTGTCGTAAACTAGAAATTCGTCTGTTATCCTTGGTTTACTGTGTTACTATTGCTTGCTCTCTTTGCACTCTGTGTAATCATGTCCTGCCTTGTGTAGTTTCTGTTTATGTTCTTTGTGTTGCTCCATAATCCTAGAGGAACATTGTTTTATTTCACTGTGTACAGTACTGTGTGAATGGCTAAAATGACAATAAACACCTACTTGACTTGACTTGACATGTTTGGCTAAAATTCTGACTATTTTCAAAACATAAAAAAGGTTGGTGTATTGTTATATCTATATCCCACTATTGGGTGAACAGTCCCTCCAGTCACACTTAGGTATTATGAATCATAAATTAAATTAAAAATGGCTAATTTTGAGACTTCAGGACAATCAATATTGCATTTGCTTACATTATTTCTTGCGTATACTATTTCATTTACGTTATTTAATACTGAATTCAATAAATGAATACTATTATGTATTAAATCCTTTGTTCGGTGCAGTTAGAGTCGTGGTGGCGTCACTGCTCAGGGTGGAGCTGCTGGTCTATTTCAGGCTAACGGAGTGTCACTTCCTTTCAGGTCTTGTCTTGGGAGGGCACTTTCCTTTCTCTCATTGTCAGATGGAGTTTGTGAACCCGGAGGAGAATGGGTTGAGGAATGGAATGCAGCATTGTGACCGGATCCCCAAGAGACAGTCTCCCCGAAGCTCTGCCTTTCTCTGACTGCCCACCCGTCACTCCTGGTCCCTGGGAGAGGCCTGCAGTTCCAGCCTGGCACTCAACATCACAAAAACGCTGCCAGGAAGCATAATGTACGCACAGACTCACATACTCCCACATCAACACACACTAATACACACACTTCTCCTCCTCTTTGCTCTCTGGACAAACCTCCTTGGGTCCAGGAAGCTGGTTTTGTACTGCAGCTCCACCCAGGCACCAGACGTACAAACACGACGCCCAGCGTTGCTCATGGGAACCAGGTCACCTCCCACTTCTCCCATTTTCTCTCATCCGCCTTCGGTAAACAATAAGGATGTATATTCTGACTATTTCTGAAATCTGAGTATCTGTAAGATTTGATGAAATGGTATTTAAAGAACAAAAAATCATTAATAACTCACTCGTAATACACAGCCATGGCAAACTGGTGCACAAGGGATAAAAATCAGAAAAAATGTTGATGGTCACCCAATAAGTGAACACAGTGAACGATTTCCATCATCCAACACGTCAAACTATAAGCGCCAAATGTTAAACACTGCTGTTAACTAGGAGAAAGTAGTTATTTATCTATAGTATTTCTACCAGCATTTGTGTGTATAGCGTTCGTATGGGGTATTTTCGTAGAGTATTTTTTTCTGTCGTGGAAATTTTCCTTAGAATCACACACCAAAGTACGCAGCGAGTCCTTTAAGAATCTCCTTTATTAGCAAAGCATACAGTTAAGCAGTTAATGTAGACATGCAAAGAGTAGAAGAGAAGAAGTGAACCGAAGTGAAGCTGAAGTCTCAGAGCCCCGCGCTCTTATGTGGCCAAAGAACTGGTTTGACCCAGTTCTATCTGCCGACTATTGTTCTTGTATCTTTTTTAGTATCAGTAGAAAAGTACAACATCTCTTGTGATGTGTGACTGCACGTAGTCACCCTTGAATGGAAAATTACTGCGAGCTATGTGCATAAGCATTACTACAAAATTTCCAATACACTTCAGAGTTTATTTTGGATTTATTCAGAGTTCATAATTTATATTGTTATGTCTCTGTGTGTGTGCAATAGTAACATAAGCAGTTTCCTCCAGAATCAATAAAGTTTTCTGATTCTGAATCTGATTCTGGAAGCTTTAGCTTAGGTCATCAAAGAACACTTCATTCAGGCTAACTAAACTAATATAAGTTTAGATCGTGATGACTTAAACAGGGACTAAAGTTGAGCAACTGGTGTGGGAGGGACAGAAATGTGAAGTTAAACATGTTCTGTAGTGTTATGATCTGTCTGGCTAACTTATCAGTCCAAACAGAGCCACAAACCACAGAGACCAAGCGGTGCTCTGCTGAAACAAGTGAATATGAAAATTTAAAATTAAAATTAAAATAAAATTTTAACTGCTGTTGGAGTGACAGAAAAGCCAAAATCAAACCTGTTATGTGGTGTCTGGTAATTTAGCATTTTATCTAAGCAAACTATACCTCAGTTACTTGACCAAATGTGCAACGTATGACAGTACAGGGTTGGTTCCAGCTAAAGTGACCTTCGTTTGGTGGATAAAGGCTCGTGTCTTGAGTGTAAAATTGAGTGAAATTTAAAAATTGAACAGATTCTGGTGTGTGTGGCACTGGCTTATCCAAAATCATGCATAGTTTTTCTTGGGGCTGATTTTTTTCCCCACCTCCTACTGCAGCCCCCCAGTGTAGAATGTGTCTGTTTCATAGACATGTAGAAGAATTTTGGAATATTGTCATCATTTTTAAATACAGTGGTATGCCTTATTTCCATCATACTGCTCAACCATATTACCAGTTCTCAGTTCTCTTCAGTCGATGAATGTACCAACATGCTAGCTTGTCGCAGCAACGCTGACAACAGTCAAATATCTTTTCTTTCTCTTTGGTTATAGCAAATGCCAGCTGGAGTCCTGGATTGGTTACTGACTACTTGAGTACCCATCTGCACCCCGAGTAAGAAACCAGCTTATAATTACAGTACTGTGCGAAAGTCTTAGGCACCTACGCAAACAGTTTGAAGCCGTTTGTATCAGCGATGGGGTTCTTTCTGCCAGCAAAAACACAAGTTAACAAATAACAGAATAAATGTAAACAAAGAAGTAAGCAGCAAAAAGTTTCAAGATTTCTTTTCTAAAAAGTAGTTGATATTTTGTGAGCTGGTGAGGAGAACACAGGTTCGGTTCCAGATTTCTCCTCGGTTCCTCCAGCCGTTACGTGGATTTATAAAATTCCATAAGCAGCCGTTTCTTGTTCTATGTCTCAACCATTCGTAAAGCGACCTTAAGTTCGAGAAAGGCGCTATATAAATAAAAACTATTATTATTACTATTATTATTATTATTTCGTCCCCAGCGTTAAGTGTAGATGATGCTATATGATATTTTGGAGCTGTTTTTCCTTCAAAGCCTCAGGAAACCTTGTAAGGAACCCTGGAATCATAGATACCCTAAAGTGCCAAAAAAGTTAAACACACATCTGTGTGCTTCTGACAAAATGGTTTAGAGAACAAAGGATCACGTGTTTGACACCCCAGTCCCACGACCAAACCCCACTGAAAGCCTGAGGTTTTGCTCCAGAGGAGTCTATAGAAAGAACCCCGGACACCTGGGGGTCTGGAGAGATTCTTAGCTGTGTGTTTTTCAAATGCAATGGTGTCAATACTAGTTTTGATTGTTTATTTATTTATGTATTTAGGTTTTGTTTACTTAGACTAAGGATTTACTTTAATTAAAGGTTAGATTTTTTTTATATTTTCAGTTAGAGATTCAGTAAATTAAGCACGAAGGTGGTTTAAATGACTGTAAAAATTGATGCAAATTACAGAGCTGACTGTGTGTTATCTATTTGGTTTGAGGGCAGAGCCCCTGAACCTTCAAACAGGCCGCAGTCACTGGAGCTTGTGTACATACGCAGTGACGCAGTTTTCATTCTAAATTCGATTCATCCTGTGGCCACTGGCTTCCCCTGAACTCTGTTCATGTAAACGATTTCCTCTGGTGAACACTGGCCAACAATCAGAGGAGGGAAGGTCCCTCCCAACGCATTCACTCTCAAACTGACACAAACAACGTGCAAACGCTCTCACACACACACACACACACACACACGAAAAGAAAAGCTCAGAAAACCACAAACGACTACAGTGCAATGTACAGTATAATGAAAAATCCTGTCCGCAACTGATGACTTTCTGTACTGAAGCCCTGATTTCCAAGGTCACACACAGTCCAGTCAGAATCAGAATCAGAAAACCTTTACTGATCACTGAGGAAACTGCTTAAATTTGCTCAAACTTCCATTTACAGAAATGTCTACATTTTAAACTACAATTTTAAAATGTAGTTGGCTGGTTAGTGCAGTGGATAACATCCCTGCCCTCCATGCAGGAGAGTGGGGTTTCCTAACATTGGCAGCTCATCACACTACATCAATAAGAGTCCCTGGGCAAGACTCCTAACACTACATTCACCTACACTTGTGATGCGCAAAAACTGTAAGCATCTGCCAAATGGTATAAAGGTAACTTACCTGTAAGAATAAACAAATACGTAACATTAAAGAAATAAATAAGTGCAATTAGTCTTCTGATCTATTCGTAGTTGACCAAAAATACTAAGTCATGCCAGCAAGGCCTTAGGGTGATCAATTTCTGTGCCATAAATTAATTAACACTTTCATTCTTGGACCCAAGTCAACAGAATAACAGTGAAAGTGATAGATGTTTCTGAAACAGAGTTTAGAGACAGAACACTGTGACTGTTGATAACAGTGCAGAAGAGAATCTGTACAAGTGTGGCCTCCACACTTCAGTGGAAAACAATGAGAGGAAACCACCTTAATCTTTGTGGGGTCTGCGGTCTGGACGCCACCCCAGGAACAGATTCCTGCAAACAGATGTTTGTACTGCTTTAAAGGCCTTTTCTCACAGCCACATTGTGAGCCTGTTCTGTTCCTATACTGAGCAGTTATAAGTTCAAGCTCTGAAGGACTGCTCCCTTTAATACAGCATCGTCTAATGTTTTTTTCCGTGTTTTTACAGTCAAACCTCAAGATTTTACTAAGAATTCTGTCCTCAAAGATGCTATCTGCGGACAAGTTTAATGCTAAAGGGTGTGTCTCTTCCAAGCTGCGCTCTTTAATTCACATCTTTTATAAGGTTAAACAGATTAGAGAGTCTGAATACATCCAGCATAAAGAATGATTGGGAATGTTTTCCCTGTGTAGTACTGCATACTGTATCAACTATTCAATAAGTTCAAAAATTACAACAAGTTAAACAACTTAACAGTCCAAATTTCAATGTTTTCTTTATTTAAAGAGGTTAAAATGACATTGGCATCGTGTTCTGCCCATAGGCAAACTGAATTGGAGAGAGGCATGCCCTAAAACATACAAGGGAAGGGTCAATTTATTTATATTTGTAGAAACAATTAACACTGAATATAGCCCGTTTTCAAAAACAGCATGATCAGTATTCAGCTACACTGGATTTCTCCACTGTGTTGATTAAAGAGATTGAAGTATGAGATCATTGTACAGTCTCAGATTTACATCTCATTCACACTATACTGTCACATTGCTGTATTGTCTGTTTATTGTATTGTTTCTGTCATTCCTTGCACTTTGTTCAAAGCTGTAACTGCCTGTTGTGCAATAATAATCACTATTACTGTTACATTACTGTATATTGTTGTGGTGTCTATTTATTGTGTAGTTTGGGTTGTTTCTGGTGTAACTTGAACCTGGTTGGTAGTGGCCTAGTGGGTAAAACACTTGCCTGCGAACCCAATGCCCACAAAGCTGCAGGTTCAAACCCCCCACTTTCTACCATTGTGTCCTTGAGCAAGACACTTAACCCTCAGTTGGTCCAGGGGGACTGTCCCTGTAACTAATGACTGTAAGTTGCTCTGGATAAGGGTGTCGGCCAAATGCCACTTTACCTTCAACCTTGAGATTAATTTGAAAATCACAAAGGCAAATTAAGCTGCAACAATATGAATACTTTCCTGTGTTCTGTCTAACAAACACATTGAATTCAGTAGAAAATTATTTCAATTTTTGACGTCACTGGAGTCAAAGGACTGGTTTTGTGACGGCCACAATTCCAACGCTGATCTTCTCACAAACGAGCTAGTAAGTGTTAACCAAAGCCATAGGATTTAACAGCTCATGGACTATTAACTGTCTCCAGTAGGAACCAGTGAAACGTTCTCAGGTATTTAATGGAAGGTCTGCCAGCAGCTTTTACATTTACAAAGCTGCTCCCTTTAAGAGACGTCAATTGCAAATGTACTTGCAGTGTTCAGCCATAATCAGACAAAACATTACTGGGAACACGAGTACAAACAGAAAACAGAACAATGAAGAGCTAGATTCGTGAAAACCAAACAATTCAGCCTACCAGAGAACCACAACCTTTAATCCTATTTTTCTTTAACATAAAAATACTTAACCTCTATTAGACTCTCCAGGTTATACTTTAACGTTTTCTGCTTGTGCTCCAGGTTAAACCGCAGCACACAGATCCCAACAAGTTGTTTTGCACTAATGGGTAACGGAACCATGAACTGAAACTGTAAAGCAGGGAATTCTGAGTAATTCAGTGGTGACAGAGGGCTGAATGTGAGCTTAAGCTTTAAATGGCCTCGTCACCATGGGAAGCACAGCTGTTTTGGAGCTGGACTGCCTGAGCTTTAGAGCAGTGGGGTGAAGCACCAATCGTTACCATTACCACAGTCTGCACCAGTTCCATCTCTGTGCATCTGAAAAAGTTGGAATGTGAGAGAAAAATGCATGCGAAAACATACCACACCGCAAAACACTTCAACTGAAGTGTCGTGGGTTAGCCTATTAACTTTCTCTTCTGTTTTAGAGCATGTTGAGCTGAGGTGAAAAGAATTCAACTCAAAACTACATGGAACAGAACCTCTCACAATTAAGTGTCACAGCCTTTAAAAGGTCTACTAGTGTTAAGTAATGTGAATTCGACACAAAAACTCTGTATCAGAATGGAAACAGTCTATAAACAGCAGGAAATTGAGAGCAAATTTAGGGACAACAAAATTCCAAATACAGCAAATCTAACTTAGATTCATTTTAACATGATCTGGACTCCATACATCACCATACTGGAATTAGTCCTCCTGTACGGGGACATCATTTCAAGCTCATTTCCTTCTAAAGACTCATGCAAACGCCCAGTCGTGACTCAGTTTGTAAATATATAAATTGAGTCACTGCCATTTGTGGATTTATTTAAGGACAAAGGTAAAAGGTCCACTGGCACTGACTGAATGTGGGACACTTTCTAACCTAAACAAAGTAGGACATCATCAGATATACTGATTAATTGCTATAACCTTAAGGTGGAGATTACACCTAATGTTCGGCATTACAATAACTTTATTGATATTCTTTCCAAAGTTACTATGTCTAAGGTTAACATATTAATTTATTAGATGTTCTATGGAAGACAGAGCCATAAAATCACATCACAGCATTAAGCCACATTTATGTAATACAGTTTTGTAAGACAATTTACAAATTTTACAGTATGTTAAACGAAGTGTAGAGTTCTATTACTTAGTCTGTTTAAAGAATATGAATACCTCTAGTACTAAGCATTTTCTTAATATTTCTGGAGAGTTCATTTTGACTTTTACTATATTTTTATATTGTTCTAGTCTCTGTGTGTCTGTGCAGTCATAGCATCAGCAATTTCCTCCAGGATAAATAGAGTTTTCTGATTCAGATTCAGATTCAGATGAGTTCCCTTTTTCAGTCTTGGCTCCATTCGGTTTCTTCTTTCTTATTAGGATTCTGGACACATATTTAGCTGCTTTAATTTGAACTGAATGAAGCCTTCCATATAAACACCCCTCCTCTCTCTCCAACAACACAACAATACGACTCGCTCACAGCAAAAGTTCGGCCAGGCAGCCAGTCCTTGGGGCACCATTTTGGTAAGGCAGGCGTTTGACAGCTGTCTAACTGATGTCAAAAACAAAAGAGGAACTTGTGTGTGTTTGTAACAGCATTAGTGATGCAAAGACAGCAAGAAAATCTGCAGAACAGGATTTTTAATCCAGTGAAAACTGGGCAATGGTGTGAAATAACAACCTGCTGAGTTGAAAAGCAATGTTAATTCTCATCAAAATGCAGGGCACAGTTCAGTCTATTTATCCTGAAACACGGAGCTTAAGGGAATCTGCAGTTCTGCTTGAACATATTTACTGACAAGTAAAAGTAGGGTCACTCTGAACTGAACATCTCCATTCAATCTGTCAAGTAAAGCATAATTACATATATATATATACTGGTTTATTGTCAGAATTACTTTTACTTTTTTATCGCATATTATAACTGGTCCCTTCTCTGCAGTCATTACATAAGCAATTTCCTCTGGGACCCATAAAGGTTCTGAATCTGAATTTCGGTATAAGTGTCATTTAATTAAATAAAACTGAGACGAGCTTTAGTAAAAGTTTATGTCCAGTATGTCCACCAGTGATTAAAGTGTTAATACCTTCTCGGAGCTCTCGGAGCTGACTTTCTTCTCAGCAGGACTGTGACTGACTCCGTTCTTCAGGGGTTCTGGAGAAGGTTCTTCTCTGTGGTGGTCCAGCTCCTCCTGCAGCTCCCAGTCCGCGAGAGGAACCCCCTGCGTCACGAACTCCTTCTGGCACTTCAAGTCGTGTTTCCTGAGAAGCTGCTCGGTGTCCAGGTCCACCACCACGAGCTCCAGGGGGCCTGGGGTCTCGCGGATCCTCGAGACGACCTGCTGGTGGCTCTCGTTCTCCACGTTCTCGCCGTTGACGAACACGAGGCGGTCTCCCGCGCGCAGCCCGGACCTCTCCGCGGGGGACTCCGGCTCCACCAGGCGAATGAACTGCCCCGTCCTGCCGCGCTCCCCGTGCAGGTGGAAGCCGTAGCCGTTCTCGCCCTTCTGGAGCACGCAGAGTCTGGGCCGCAGCGTCTCTCTCAGGCTCGGCATCTTCCTGAACCAGCTGCGCACGCAGCGTCCAGAACTCGCCCGGTTCTACTGCGAGGCCAACTTTACGCACCGTGTTTTCGGTTCTCCACCGCCCAGAGCCTGACTCCTCCTCCCGAGGTCTGACTCCTCCTCCCGTATCCTGACTCCTCCTCTCGAGGTCTGACTCCTCCTCCTCCCGAATTGTGATTCCTCCTCCAGACTCCTTAATCCTCCTCCCGAGTTCTGACTCCTCCCGACTCCTGACCCCTCCCCTCGAGTCCTGACTCCTTTTCCTGACTCCTGACGACACATCTGAGCTTGTTCTTCCTTCTCCTCTTCCTGATGTAATATACTTTGTATCTATGAATACATTTTAGTGTTTAGGCCCTCAGTCTTGTTTGATTTTACCCTTTCACTTAAATTAGTGTAATAAAAATTACTGGTTACATTATTATTGTTATTATTATTATTATTATTATTATTATTATTATTATTATTATTATACTGTGCAAAATCTTGTATATAATTAGGTTAATGAGACAGGCAACTCCATCCCAGGAAAGGCTTGATAATGATTAATTGCATCAGAAGTTGGCAGCAGGGCAAATGCTAATGTTCAAGTCTCCAAGACCAGGGTTCGGAACCACTGGCCCAGAACACACAAATCAGGCTGTAAGAAATGGGACGGGACTTTGGTTGATGTCAGGAACAAACCATTCTGCCCTGTGCTAAGATTCAAGCTGCGTCTAAATGACTGACTGGAACTTTCAATATCAACCAGATCACTTCCTATGTTCAATATATTGTTCACTCCTCTACATGTCTCTGACCATCATCTTCTGTCTTTCAGATGTCCTCTTCAGACCTCCTCATCTCATCACCCATGTGTAACACCTACGACTACCCGCAGAAATCTATCCTCTCGATCTCTGTCCTCTCTCTCCTCCGCTATTCTGTCTTCCTTATCTCTCCCTAACTCCACTGACCCCTGTCCATCTTCATTTGAATCAGCTACCAATGACCTTCTCTCATCTCTCCACAGCTCAATTAATCTGCTCTGCCCCTTGTCTTCCAGACCGAAGCGTGTCTCTCCCCCGGCTCCATGGCTGTCTGAGGGCCTGTGAAGTAACCGAAGGGAACTGAGAGCAGCCGAAAGAAGATGGAGGAAAACGCTTCATGACAGTGACCTTATCACTTAT
>JBBPCZ010136686.1:0-18254 GCA_037974445.1 Brycinus macrolepidotus | reverse complement strand
ACGTCTTTTTGATTTTTGAAACACAGAAGGAAGACCAATTTGATAAACTGTCGTGGACATTTATTAGTGTGAGATCTATAAAGAAAGACAGTTGATGTTTTGATCACACACAGAGAAAAAACATTTAGAAAGATAATCATCTAGCTTTTGATCATAAATGAGCTACTTTTGAATGTCAGCGGTAGAAGATAAAGCAGCATGCAGAGTACGTTCTCACTAGAAGTGGCCAGAACAGGGGAACAAATGGTCAGAAAGGTCGAACATCTTAGCTGTGTATTTTGAGCCCTCTTAACTACTCAAGCAGGTAAGACATCACAACTTTTGCGACAGCTCTTCTGTAGCAGCGGGGTCGACTCGAAGCTGCCAATGGAGAGACCCATTAAATATAAAGACCTGGTAACAGTCATCAGGTGACGCTATATATAGGGCTGGATGAGCACCTATATATTTTTACCCTGAGGGCAGACTAGGGTAACATGGGCACCATAACATGAGGCTTATATAATATAAAACCCAGGTCCCTCATCCCATACCCAACATCTGCATGCTGGTTGGTTGTTGAAATAGGAGGCTTTGAGCCTCCAATGACTGACACCTCAAGCAACTAATGAAAAGAGCAGCAGCCAAAGAGGGGAGGAGAAGATCAAGAGAGAAAAGAGAAGGACAGTTTTTAATGTTGTGGTTGGTCATTGTGTGTCCAATATGTGTTACATGGTTAGAAGTACCTATACACTACCAGTCAAAAGTTTTAGCACACCACAGGTTTTTACCATTTATCCATTTGTTTCATAAACTGCAGATTTTTATTCTTGTTAAGCACTTGTTGAGTTGTTGTGAACAACTATAAATGAAAATATGTCAAATAAAACATGTTTATTTTATAATATAAAAGAATAAAGAATATGTAACAGTGATGTCTGACATCCTGTTAACTGTTTGAGTTTGAATGGCAAGAGTCCAATTCTAGATTGTCCTTCAACTTTAAATGCTCTGGTTAACTGTTTCATCCCATTGGCTGACACTTAATAGCTCGTGAAATATCTAGCAGTTGTCTGGTAATCCACATTATAATTATAATTATAATTATACTAGGTAGCTTTTTATAGCTCAGTAGTGGTGAATAAAACTATGACATTTTCTGGCTAATAAATGTACTCAAATAGTAATTATACTGTAAATGTATTTGTCAGCAAAGAGTATTTAGTGTATTTTTAGTCAATATTAAGTGAATAATATGCAAATGTAGAAAATCTCAGTGTGTCCAAAAACTTTTGACTGGTTCTATAAGTAATGAGTAAACCCCAACCCTTAATCTAACTCTAACCTTTGTAATGTTTTTCACTCTTTGAGTATTAAAAAACAAACAATAAACAGTGAAAATGTACAAACACACACACCCACACAAACACACACACACAGACATACACATACACACACACTATGGTAGAGATCGACTAGTGTCACATAGCTCCTGTCATCTCGTGTTTTGTATCTTCCAACATTAGAGAATCCCTAGCTGTGGGCAAAAGAGTCCAGTCACATAACATCATGTAAATACAACAAACTCCGCCAAACTCGTTGGCCTAAAGCGCTCCTTGAAACTGTGTCACTTGTCCATCTCTGAAAGTATGTCAGTCAGAGCCCAATTGAGGCAGTATTATCACTGTTTGAGATTTTGAACTTGAAATTAAGGTGACCTCTCAGCAGCAGTAATCTTCCAGTGGCATGTGACCATATGTATTTAACCCTGTGTTCCTGCCCGTCACCTCAGTAATACACGCCATTAGCATTAAGTGAAAATCAAGCAGCGTACGGAAGCCCATTCAGTCTGAAGCACTGAGGCATGTGGCGAGTAAAATCAGCAGTAAAACTGATTGTAATGAGAATATCTCCCCCGCTCCCTTCGGCAGCGCCTCGCCGATTGAGGGGTGTGTCTGCCTACAGCACGGATTGCAAATGAAAATGTCGTTAAAACTGGATTTTGAATAAATGCTTTCTCATGCAAACTTAAAAAAACAGATCTCTTCACCTGATTACTGTGACACATTATAGATGTATCTGATTTTTTTTTTCATGTATCCCATTCTACTGTCCAGTGATACCCAATGACGTATTTGAAATAGCTATTTTTAAACAGAACTCATAAAAAAGGAGTGTAAATGTCCTTAATAAGCTGTACAGCCAACAAAAAGCAAGGCTGGGAGCATAAGGAGTTCATAGGGAGAGATTTTGTTCAGACAGAACTCAGATCTTCCTTCACTGCATACAGGCAATGGAAATTGCTGCATGTAATTTTCATAAAGTTGAAATCAGCTCAGTGGACACTACAATTTGTTGTTATTATTATTATTATTATTATTATTATTATTATTATTATCATTAAGAATATAGAATTTATAACTCTATCCTGCACACTGGAAATAATATCCTGAACCTCTAACTTTTCAATACAGATTTTCATATTCTGAGCAAGGCCAGCCTGAGCTGCACGCCCAGCTCAGCCTTGACCATGATGTATGCTGATGCAAACACAAGGGCTACATGTCTCTTTTTCCATTTGTCACATCTGCCAAAGACATTCAAAAGCACATTTTAAATTCCCTTGTGCTTATAAAAAAGATGTTTACTCAGATGGACTTTGACTGATGAGCTGTTACATAGCTTTGCTAAACTTATTTTCCATTTTATCCCACTCCATATGACAGTAAACATGTGTTAGTGGTGCAACATCATCAGATAACTGAGTACTTTTCATTTTAAAACCAGGCAACCCAACGTCAGGTCACTTAGTTAAAGGAGTCTCTGTGCTTGTGTTATTGTCAGTTCAACCTTTAGGCTGCATTTTTGTGTCAGTCAAAAACACATTGATGCTTTTTGTCGGTTTGTTGTAAGTGTTGTAAGATTCTCTTATTGGTTCTCCTTTTGGCTGACAAAGAACATTAATTTCAATAAGAACAATGCACTGATGGAACTCACACAACATCACAGATAGCACTTGAAAATAATGTCAAAAAGTGTGTTTTCCACAGATACCAAAATGTTATTGTAATAGCATCCTTAAACTTTGAACCTCATCACGTGGTTTTCCCTACATTCATTCTAACCCTTCCCATGCCAGCAAACAGGACTAATTACCAGTGCTGAACTGTAACTACTGGAGCCAGAACTGCACTCTGGGTCATAAATATAAAAATGCTGTCCAGAAATGAGTTTTATATAAAACTTGTAACAGACATATTACATATATTGAATGTAAGTCTGTAACACACCACAGAACAACACACAGTGTAAACTGTGCATTGAACCCATTCACCAAGTAAGCTAGTGGATGCAGCGCTCGGGGAGCAGTGTGCGGGGACGGTATCTTGCTCAAGGGTACCATTGGCAGTTTTGGGATTCAAACCCACACCCTTCCAATCACAGGGGCAACTCCCCAACCACCAGGCCACCAGCTTTTTGAGCATTTATAGAGTGATTTCAGTATAGAGTCCTGACCTAGTATTACTTCTGTTCTGTTTGCCATCTGACAGAAACGCAGTGAAAACCCATGAAGCTACATTCACAGTCAATATACTCTATCTAGGACTCCCAGAAGGCCTAGAGTGACAATTTATATCCCACTCATTGGAAATCAAAATGTGATTGGTTGATTCATGTTGCTTCCTAATTATGTTGTTGGTTAATCTGACACAGCAGGCCATTAATCTAGTGCCTGAAGGCCCAACTAAAGGGAGAGCCCACTTAGTCTTATCTACCTAGATACAGTGGAGAAAAACTATTTGACTGGATAGTTTTCCTTTGGCCATTTTAAGAATTTAACTCCACCAAAACTTCAAGATTCAAGATTCTTTATTTGTCACACACGTAGTTATACACATATAACAAATAGTAACATGTGCCCTGAGTCGACCCGTAATACTGTGTGTTATCAATTAATTTAAATGAAATTAAACTAAAGTAATAAAAATATACAGAAAAAATGTATATTCCTAACAAATATTATAAACATTACAAACAGAAGCAAGATCTGTACAGTGTGCAAAATGTAGCAGACTAGAATAGAATATCTGTGCTTAATAATGGAACTTAATAATGGAACAGAGCTGTACTATAATACTTGCAAAATTTAATTATAAACATGACTCTATTGAATAAAAATGAACTAAAAGACACAGACCTGTACTTTTTTTTTCCTCCAGAAATCATTAGAAGGCCTTGAGGGTTCCTCTCTGTTAATTATCAGACACTGTACTGTTCTTGGATAGAGTAATTCTGTTCAAAAAACATTTCTGTTGCAATTACTCAACATTACTGGTGTAATATTGGGTTAAAGGAAGCAGGCCCAAGGTCTGTGTGAGGCTCTGATGGGTCTGTAAGCTCCCGAGCGAGCCTTGGGCCTCCATCACAGTCTCAGCATCCCCACTGCCCTGACAGACATTCCTCCCACTCTGCCACTCTCTGAGCCACTTCTGTGATAACAAGTGTCCTGGGAAGCCGAAGGATAGGCTAAGCATATGCTAAAATAGGGGCTGGGTCTCTTGATGTTGCATTAAGAAGCATCTAAACAGAAGGTAGAGTCTCTGAGGTCTTAGACCTACTTTGGAGCTCACAGGGTCTTAACCAGTTGATTAATGCAGACTTTTTTGCTTAGGGTTCTAGCTCATTCTTCTTTGCTTCTTGCTGTTCTCACACTCGCCCAGTTTTATCCCGCCGCCTTATCCCCTGTCGTCCATGTTGAGTTCCACCCTTTCGTCTCCCTCTCGCCCTTTCTCTTTGTCATAATGAGTTATTGCGGAGTAAACGGGGGATGAGGGAGAGCGAGGGATAAACGGGCTCTCAGCAGCACGTGGGGCGAGAGAAGTAGGTTAAACTTGCTGGGGCCGAAAATAGACGCAGCTAGTACTTGTTAGGAGCCGTGCACCGCTCCAGGGACTGCTGGGATAGTCGCACATGATAGCTTCTGTAATTTACGGGATCTGATGCTCAGGAACCAATCGGAGGCAAGGAGAACCGTGGCCATGTTCCCCAGTTCACCGCACTTATTTAGGACAGTGGTTATGTTATGGCGGCCCCGAGGCTGGAGGTGTCTGAATCAATGCAGGCTTCGGTCCATGGAGGCCTATCCCTCTCTCCATCTCTCTTTTGCTCTTTCCCTCAGTGGAGGCGACATACATGCTCATATGACCTCTCCACCGAAGGCACTTTTGATTAAATCTTGCCCTGTAGCAACATTCAAGATGGAAGCAGTGGGGGTTGAAGATGAGGTTTGATTTAAAGAAAAAATACATTCCGAACTTCATTTCCAGCAGTTTCTCACTCTAATATTGGATACAATTTCAATAAATGGTTCTTCATTGTAACATGTAGCTATAAAGATACAGCATTATTAGTAGTAAGAGTAGTAGTAATATTTATACTTTTGTTTAGTTTGGTTTTTTTTACCATTTAAAAGTTGCATGCATGCTGAAGCCTCTGTTTAGTCTGTGCATTCATTTCCAACATTTTCTGACTCTGATATCTGATATCATTTCCATAAATGGTTTTTCGTGGTCACATGTGGCAGTAAATCTCCAGCATGTTTTTTTGGTATTTGTATTATTATTATTAGTAGTAGTAATAGTAGTAGTACTTATACTAATTTATAAATACTTATTTAATTTATAACAGCTTATCCTCATGTCAACACCCTCTATCCTGTTAGGATGGTCTCTATCCTGACAGATTTTTTATTTTTTTTTTAAGTACACTTACTGTGCCTGAAGTTTGATTTTGTCTAGTTTGATTTTGTGGAGTTCGTCATTTTAAAGTTGCTGCATGAATACTGAAGCCTAGTTTAGTTTGTGCATTCCTAAAAGTGCACAAACAGTGGTGGGTTTCTGAGTAGGAAACCAAATGCGTTTTCCGACAGGTCCTCAGTCCCATAGTGTGTCATTTGGAGGGATGAATCAGTGAACGGCTGCAGTGGTGTATAATGGTTCACTTCAGAGCTATGCTCAGACCGGGTCTACAGCAGACTGAACTGAACACTCAAAAATAAAAGATCTCCTGACTCTTCCTTTATGCACCGAAAAAAGATTTCCAGCTGAAATACACTTCAAGCTTTAGTGCAGACTTTTTAAGTGCTATTTTGCCGATACTCTTGACATCCATTGCATTTTACTCCTCCTGAAAGACAGGTAAATGGGTTCACTGTCATACTTAGCTTGAGTGACAAGGCAAGATTATCTGTCTGAGTGGGAAGCATGACTGCCCCTTTGCTTATTTATTTATATGTTTGTTTATTGTGAAAACATGCACATTTTGAGCATGTCATTAATTTCAAAAGATTTTTTATGTGTGAAAGGTCACACTTGTGTAATCCAGCTGAGGTTAGCATTTGCCATAATGCCAACCTACCTAGTTTCCAATAGTTAAAATAATACCTTCAAGTGTTTTAGCACCCCAGGCACAAGACCCCTGTCAGCAAAGAACAGATTTGTGCTCATTTAACACATAATTACTGTTAATGTGCTGAATTATATTATATTATATTATATTATATTATATTATATTATATTATATTATATTATATTATTTATCTTTAACCCAAGTAGCAGTTGTGTACCAAAATTTGCAGAAAAAATGCATGGCTTATTTGTTTCCTGCAGATTATTCCCTTATTTTGAGTTAGAAAATCAACATGACCAGACTTTTGCATACACTCGACTCTAAACAGAGATCACTGAAGTTTCTCATTAGATTAAACATCGATTTTGCCAATGTCCTGATGAGCCTTATAGCAGCTGCTACAGAAGAACACTGTTTGTGGGCAGACAGTAGACAGGTCAATTGCAATGCCAGTTATAAATAACCTCTGGAATTTCAGCCCTGTTTATCTGTTTAACTTAGTCTTTTCTTTTCTTTTTTTAACATTCTTTTTCCATTGCTTATAAACCTTGTTCTGAAAGACCTCCGAAGGGCTTTAGTCCTCTGTCTTTTGCTGGTAGTAGTTTTGATCATGAATGTGTCGCTGTCTCTGGGCTTGTTTGATGAGCTTGAGTAGGACTGAAAATCAGGCTTTTACCTTGCAGATGACAGAACAGACTTTCACTCTCCCGCTCCATCTCCCACCAACCTGAGGGCCGATTGAAGTTTGACTTTTGTTGCATCTCCTGTGTTCTCTTCTGTTTTTTCACTCCCATTGTGGTTGCTGTTCTGAGCGTGCTCGGCTAGCAACATTTCAGTAACGTCGGCTTCCTTAGAGGAGCCAGTGGAGCCGGCGCAGGCCGCCTATCATAGGACTGGTTATTAGCATGCTGAGGGCAAGGGGCTAAACAAAAGATAAAAGATAAAAGCTTAGCGGGGTTTTTCCTTTTTTTCTGCCACCTGCATGGACTGCACCTGCCAACTCTGCCCACCGTACTGTTGCCAATAAAACTTTCATAACACCAGCAGCTTTGAACTCCCACACCTCTGTACTCCCCTCTGTGTTTTACTAGCCTTTGCCTCTTTTCTTCTTTCTCTTTCTCATTCTGTCATATACACACACACACACTCTCTCTCTCTGACACATGCACACTGTGCACTCCTGTGTGTGGATTAGTGCTGAGCGTGGCACATGAGAGCTATTGGACAGTGTGAGAATTTGGTGGGAAATAACAGGCAGACCAGGAGGGAAATGGACTTCAGTTCAGTGCAGCTCTATTGACTTTTACCCTTTTTCAACGAATTTTGTCCCAAAGTGGCTTTCCTGACTTGTAGATACAGCCTCTGAAAAAATGGGTCATTATGGGCAACAGTGGTCGGACAAAAACTCCCTAAGAGCATTAGGACTGGTCAACTTAGTATGAGGGGAAAAAGGCTTCCATCAACTGCTTTGTATGTGTCATATGGAATAAAAAAGGCTAAAAATCAAAAGAGAAAATACCGCATTAAAAAGTTTGTTTTCTCTGATTTGAAGTAGAAACATTTTTTTTTGCTTTTAAAAGAAAAAGGCATAAGGCATAAGGATGGAAATGCACTTGGCACATAAACGCTGCCCGTACGAACAGAGTCAGGTGTTTGTAGGATGGAAGGCCACAGGTAAACTGATAAACTGACAAAGCAATTTTAAACATTCCTCTTATCAAATACAAAAAATAATGAATATAATAGACAGCAAAAGAACAAAAGTTCACTACCGAGCAGTTGTAACTGCCAGTTGATTCTGTATCCTCATGCTTTTGATGCAAAATACATCCAGAAAAATAAACTCCCACCTGTGGTGTGAATTAAAATTGTTTATTTTATCTTCTATTCTTCTTCTGTATCTTCACAGTTCCTTGTAGTTCCTGCCCTTTATTCCCCTCTTTTATTTGATTAGAGCTGATTTTGTTTGGTTGACACCTGTTGGCTTTTCAAGGTGCTGTATAAATAAAGATGACTTGATGAAGCAAAGCAGCAACAAGAAGCCGTTCGACATCACAAGATTTCTCTATAAACGCGGTCCATATTTCTCAGAAGTGTTTATATTTCAGACATTAGGAGTTTTTTTGCCTGTACAGAGCTGATGGAAACCACTTCATTCGCCTATTTTTCACATTTCAGTTATTCATTTGAATTTAATTTGACAGCTGAAGACAGACACTCCACAGGCACACTTGAGTCCATCAACATCCAAACAATATAAATATAATCTCTAGTTGTGTACCTGAGTTTGAGCTTTAAAGGTACACTACATTCACTTTCCTGGAAAAAAGAGGTACCTTTCATAAGGCAATGTTTTATAACAGAAGAATAGAACAAAAAGCCTGGAGTCAAGACAGGGCATATGGAGTCAATGCAGCTTCAAATATATGACTGCAATGGAATATGATACAGTTATGCTCGCCAGACATCGATACTGAGAGGGTCTGAGATATAAGAAAAGAAAAACTTCTTAAGATCATATGGAAGAAATATTGAGAGGAACAAGTCTCAAAAGACAGAACTCCCAGAGCATGAGGAAGAGACATTGATAGGAACCAAGACTGAAAAAGAATAATTCTTAAAGAGCATGAGGAAGAAACAGTCAGAGGAACCTAGAATGAAAAGAGAACCCATCTGAGCTGCACTGGAGAATCATGAAATGTATTAAAAGCACGATTAAAGTGAAGGCATTCAGATCCATGAGATGTGGCTTCATGTATTTGATGTGAGGGACTGTTGATGTTGTCAAACATGCAGGACATTAGATATGAGAACATGGTCAGTTAAAAGTTCAATATGAGCAATGGGCAGGCCTAAAACTTCAGAAACAGGTTAAGAGGGCTTCCCATACTTCCCAGGTTAATGCAGGGTTTCCCATACTGTGCCATGTTTCAGTCGTTGGAAATAGGGATGCTCTCCAACTTTAGTGACACTGGAAATTATTATTACAGGAATAATGGTTTGTTTCTATTATTATGGACTATGCTCTATAGCAGCGGTCCACAACCTTTTTTGCCCCACGGACCAGTTTCATGTAAAACAATATTTTCACGGACCGGTATAGATACAACTAAAAACAAAGTGCATAAAAATACAAAGAAGCTCCCCAAAGACAATGTATTTTACTCATTTTTGCAAGCTTGTGGGCTAAATTTTTGATGTGCCGTATCACGTGACCGAGACGAGCGTTTTTTTCAAAACAAAAGATCTTTCAGACTCTGATAATCAATAAAATATTTTTTATTCTATCTTTCTGTCCATGGCCCGGTGGTTGGGGACCTCTGCTCTATAGTACTGTGGTAATATGGACTAGGGTCCTTTTTTCTTGGAGTTTGACATTAAAAAAAATGATGAATTTATGAAAACTACTAGAAATTTAAGAAGTTAATTAAGAAAGACATTCAACAGATATTTATACTTTTAATATACACCACTATTCAAAAGTTTGGAAAATTTTATATCCAGTATAAACGTATACAGTGTGGACTGAATAGATTTTTTTCTATATTATTCTGTGACCTTGAATTGAATGAAATGACAAATTAATTGCTGTGACCTGTTTTTATTCTTTTTGAGAGGTTTTTGCCTTTTTCATTTAAAATAAGGGAATGAGGAATATGAATTGAACAATTGTATTAATTCTGTATACTTTATAAAAGTATATACCTTATAAAATTATTTTTAGGAAATTATTTTTAGGGCTGTGCCAATCCGACATTCAGTATCAGTATCGGTCTGATATGGGCTAAAATCACTGGACCAGATATCAGAAAAAGCATAAAATATCACAAAAAATCCTCATATATGCTGTAAAGAGAGACGCACACATGAGGACATGCGTAGCACAGATGAACAGCAAGGCACAAGTATTTAGGGTTTCAAATACAGGCTCCTGCACCCAGAGTATGATATGTCTAACAAAATGCATGTGTGCAGAATTCCGTAACTGATAAACTGTGCACTATATGGGTGTAAAACTTGAATTCTTTAACCAACATAGCACGCTATAGAAGATATTGGGAGCCATTGCAGATTTTAAATGCACTCAAATGTATTATTAACAACTTAGTTGTTGAAGAGAGGGGGAAAAAGACGGTACTGGATTGTTATCAGTATCGGCACATACAAATACACATAAAGAAGTGGTATTGTGCCTAGTTATTTTATGTACCATCATTATGACTCTTATACAGCTTTCTAAGACATTTTATAATCATGTACAGCTCCGTTCATCATTCTGGACTCATCAGAATGTTTACTTACCACTTCCAAGTCTCCTACTGGTTGTCTGAAAACCTATGGAGTTGTTTTAGAATCATTTCATACCTTGTCTGCAAGCACACTGATTTTATATTGTTAAAAACAGAGATTCGAAAATTTTGAACAGTGGTGTATTTGATAAAGTCAGTCCAAATGAGCTGTAAGTCTCTGTAAGTCTTCACTGAAACAGGTCCTACAACGCTGTATATGAGTTTGGTACAATATTACTCTTTTATTAACAGTGTGATATCTTCATCACAAACACCTGCATGCATCATGTACTTTTCAAGCTCTGAGAAAATATGCGACTGATTGAGCTATTCAGATGGCTTGTGAAGTGTTGCTTGTGTGAAAAAGCTTGATTTGTTGATTGGCGATTGGCTTAATGCTGTCCCACAGTCAAGGTTATTTATTATTATTATTATTGAGACCAAGCTAATGGTCTCTGTGCTTTCATTACCTGTCTCTGTGTCCTTTTCCTCTTAACCTGGCTTAATCCTCTCTCCATGCTTCTCTTCATCCCTGTATAAATGCCTTATCAAAAACACTTTTATTTTTTAGTTTGAGTTAAGTCCTCCCTACTCTCTTCAGTGATAAAGACTGGCAAGGGGCAAGAATTTATATCACTATTCATATCCCTATATTTTTTCTATATGGAGTATTTTTCAGTAAATTCTATATAACAGCAGACAAAAACTTGAAGTAGTTTTCAGTCTTGTGGCGTTAAATGGATTATAATAATAAAGTTTTATTTATAGGCACCATTCAAGTCACATAAAGATATTGTGAAACATAAAAGACCTATGATGTTGCTATGTGGTTGCGATGATGCTAACTATGGGTGGGTACTATGATATTTCAGGTGGTTGTTAGGTTGTTGATCCGTGGTTGCACTGATGGTTGCATTGGTGATTGCTTGGTGGTTGTTTCCAGATGATTGAGAGAGTGTTGCTATGTGATGTGATCTGATATCCCAGATCTCATAAGAAAGGCATCCTATGGTCTACTTCCAATTTCTAAGTTTTGAGGCAACCTTACTGATTGCTGATAACCTTTGTACAACAGATTTTACACATTTTCATTTGTTCAGGCTAGAAGTTCTGTACTTCTAAGTTATACAGTAATACAGAAGTGACAGATGTTTTGGAGAATTCTTATCTGGGCATGTGGATCTTTGCATCATGTAGGCCAACAGATCTGGATTACACAGACTTTATAATCTCTCTCTCTCTCTCTCTCTGTCTCGCTCTCTCTCTCTCTCTCACTCATAGGACATGGGACCCTCCAGCTTGCCCTCCGTACCCCTTATGGTGGGCTGTGGAGTGTCCTGTACTGCTCTGCTGATTCTGCTGCTCATCTATGCTGCCTTCTGGAGGTAAGTAGCCTTCTTAAATGCCCCCATGCTCTTAAAAACAAAGGTTTCTTAATGGTTCTTGGCTTGAACGTTCAAGGAAAAAAAAACTTCATGTACAATATGTGGAGGTTCTTCACACTTTAAAAAGATTGTTCTCGCCCGCATCACATTTACAGAAATATTTACTTGCAAAACGATCCATTGAAATGTACTTTGGGGAACCCAACGTGGTTCTTTTTTTACTTTTCTCCAAAGGACACTCTTGGCACTATTTTTCAGAGTGCAGTTCTACTCTTGGCTGCTCTGAACTTCCAGTCGAGGAGCTTCAAACCATCTTTCTGACATAGTTCATTGTGTGAACTATTGATGGTCAGTGCTTTTGCCAGCTGTATCTGGAAATGCATTTTTCCTCCCTTTTGAAACTCAACCAAAAAAAAAAAAAAAAACACATCCACAAGCAATTCATTTTCTTAGACTTTACAGCTTTCCACCATGGATTATTCAAGCGGGGAAAGTGAGCGAGAAAGGCTGGCATGGGGCAGAGCCGCACTGCGCCAAAACTGCAATTAGCTATAATTGGGAACAAATGAGGGCCGGCAGGAGCAGGCTGTGGCAGGGCAGGATTATGTGGTGGGTGCTAGCGGAGGATTGTACAGATTCAAACAGAAGCAGCCACTGTATGGCAGATGGCCTAGAGCAGAGACCAACGTCATGCGCTGGGTGCCAACAGCGCTTAGTCAAGTGTCTGCTTATTCTGTCAAGAGTCATGCAGTGTGGTCTGCTTCCCTACATGTCTTTTTGAGAAAGCCAACAAAGTGACAAAAAAATTATTTATCCTTTATCAAGTTATTATTAAGTCACAGTTATCTCCAGCCATAATGTAGGAATGGCATATTTTGACATGATTATATTTCACTCATGGCTTACTGCAAAAAGCAAAAAAATTCTGTCATAAACGTGAATTTCAAACTTTTAATTGACGCTACTTTTGTGTTTATGATTACAGTGTAAATAACTGATGTAGATTTACAGTATTTGTGCTACAGTAACATACTTTATTTTTTTTAATAGAGCAGATTGCTAAAAGAAAAAAAGGTGAAGCTTCTTCTCAAACACGTTAAAATGCTGAGAATGATTTTGCATGTTGGGAGAGTTGCAGGTACTTGGCACAGTCTTGAGTAGCCATTCTCAGGCTTAGAAGAGAATTCTAACCCCCCAAATCTGTAACATTAGATGCCCATGCTGGCTAGCATTGCAACAAGCCCCAGCTTTTATTTTTCATCTCCAGTTAATTTCACAGTTTTATTTTGTTCCAACGTGTTGAACTTACCCCAGAGTTACATACGAATGCATTTTGCAATATTCCCACAATGAGGATTTTTGTTTCAGGTAACTAGTGTCACATTAAATCAGACATTTGATTTCTGCCAGCTTTACTGTCTCAGGGACTGTACTTATGTGATGAACAGGATTTGACCGATAAACAGGAGTGTATGAAATTCTGGCAGGGGGCGGTGATAATTTGAGTAAAGCATACTTTATCCAGGGGTGTTACAATAGGGGTGTGCCACAGCAGTGTCACACAGGCATATATTAAACGTTTAGCCACACAGTATGGTTTTTGTGGGCATTATTACGACCCTGTGAGGGTTGGGATAGGCTGCAGCACCTCCTGCGAACCTGGCCTGAAAAGCAGCTCAGAAAATGAATGAATTAATGGATAGGCTATGTGGTCTGCCACCCTGTTTAATCCAGACCCTACACCTTCCACTAGTCTTCGGTTTAGGAAATGATTAAAATTTGGCAACACCCAGCGTTGTGCTGGCGCCCCGCCCAGGGTGAGTCCCTGACTCATGCCCATTCCTTACCTGCGACCCTAGTAAGGATTAAATGGTTACAGAAAATGAATGAATGAATGAATTAATTAATAAAAATTTGGCAATTTGAGTATGTGATGCGTAAAATCCCCACACACAGGGTTGTGGTGTATTTTTCTAATTAGAGTTATGATTGAACACGTTTATGCTTACAAGCTGAATAGAAACAGTACCTTCCATGTGGTGAAGTGTTCTGCCTATCCAGATATTGCATTAAACCAGTGGTTCCCAAACTTTCTCTGCAGGGCCCCCCTTTACTAGATAGGAACATTATTGAGCCCCCTTATTCAAACTACACAGGTTCAGATTCAAACTTTAATCCAAGTTTAATCCATTGGTGCGCCCTCTGCAATACCACTGCGCCCCCCAGTTTGGGAACCACTGCATTAAACCAACGTCATCATATACCGTGTTGTATACCAATACATAACAACTGCATCAATTGCAGACAGAGTAAAAAACATCTAGCTATTTCTAATGACGCAAGTAAACAATCATTATGTCCAAAATAGAGGGCGCTTGATGTGTCAGACCTTTGATGTTATGCCATTAAGGTGGTTTACTGCATTTTTCTCTCTATGTGTCTATCGAGAATGATCACAGTTCATCAAATATCATAAGCAACAGAAGCACCAACTTATTATGTATTTGTCCTTCCATGGCAGTCAGGAGAAAAGAAACCCTTGCCTCATCTCTCCAGACCTTAATCTGACACGTTATCACGAAGCTTATCACCACTTTCCTGAGCTCTCTACTCATCAAAGCAATGAGAAAGCAAAGGGAATTGATTTACTGAGCAGGGCTATTATACTGCTGTACAAAGTTTGAAAAGTGGACATAGTGGGTGAAGTTACTGATCTGTTAGCCACGCTAGAGTCGGCGTCAGGTCATCTGTAGGTCATCTGAGATTACCCACTACTTTCTCCACCATCGTCTTCACTGTGTTCTAGTTCTGTAGAGCGTGTTACCTCCTGTCTGCTCTGTTCCCACAATACCCACAATAGCATGAAATTACAGTACTTTACCAGAATCCTGTAATGTACTGTTTACATACAGTGCTCAAACTGTATCCTAAGTATCAGATATTACTATATTTACAAAATTAGCCAGCTTCCAGTAGCAAATGACTGATCATTCATGCATACTAAGTAAATACCTGTTTTAATGGAATGCTATGGAATATAAAATTCCAAAATTCCATTTCTGAAATGAAATATAAATTCTTAATTCTCTTCTGGTAGTTTTAATCAAAAGTTGGCTCATAGGCCCGTCTTTGGGGAGTCTTGCCCTGGGCAGTGTTCTACTACAGTGTTAAATTGTTCATGATGTTAAAGCAAAATGATGTAAATTCGTTGTTTGTGCTTACATGTCTTTTTTTTTTTTTTTTCTCAGGTACATTCGCTCAGAGAGGTCCATCATCTTGGTGAACTTCTGCCTATCTATTCTGGCCTCCAACGTGCTTATACTAGTGGGACAGTCCCAGACCCTCAGCAAGGTGAGCGTGCATGTGCATTCACGAGTGTGTGAATGCCTCCTTAAGGAAGAGTGTGGAAGACTGACTTCATCTTCAA
The DNA here is from genome assembly GCA_037974445.1 of Brycinus macrolepidotus. Lineage (NCBI taxonomy): Eukaryota > Metazoa > Chordata > Actinopteri > Characiformes > Alestidae > Brycinus > Brycinus macrolepidotus. Next base: position 2,766 of record JBBPCZ010136686.1, on the reverse strand, counting down.
GCCAAATTAACCCTAAGATTTAATGGTCATCAACAAAAGCATAGTTTGATTTTATGTCACTTAATTCTCATTTGTAGCTCATTGATATTAATGAAGAAATCCTGTTAAATGTGCAGATACTAAACTTTCAGTCAAGAATACATTTGGTTTCATACGAATGTAATGAAACATATAGTTACATTAGTATATTCATTTCAGCTTCAGAGGGTTAAAACTTAATTCTTCAGAGGGTTAATACACAAAGTGATAAATGCAAATTTTATCTTCATCATCTGCATATACTCAACCATGCCCATGAATCATTACTCCACTGTCCCTGATACTAACCACTGATACACTGATGTTGTTGACAATCTTAAAATGCTGCCAAAATTACACCACGCTTGTTGTTTGTACTGTGACTAGCAAGATGAACGCAATCGTACGACCCGTCCTGCCACCGTCGCTCCCGTTTTGCCCAGTGAAGACGATGAGGTGCTGTTAGCTTGGGGTTTAGGCACTGAGGTAGGCACCAGGAAAGCCTGGCTTAATCCTTGTGCTGCGTTTACATTATGATAGTAGACAATAATGGCCAGATGTTCTTTTTTGAATTATTTCTTTATTTGTTTGTTTATTCTTTTTACGGATTGGGCCTCCAGCAGTAAACACAGCAGCATATTTTTGCCATAATGGCATACCAGATGTTAAAACATTTCGCAAATCCACTCGCAGCTAGTCTATATGAGAAAATAAAAAGACCACCCAGGTAACCAGACAATAATTTCCACTTTGTATTAAAATTATCAATATTCATTTTTAGGAAACAAAAAATAATGATGCTGTCGCCATGGGCGTGTGAACCCAGTACCACACAAAACAAAGGTTCTTTCAACATCACCATGTAAACGCAGCATTATCGAGGGCTGGGAGGGGCCCATAGAAAAGCAATTAGTCCAAGCTAGGCCCGGCTCTGGAAAGAGAACTAATAGAAGGCTTTCCCAGCAGGCTGGGCCCAGAATCACCAGAGGCGGTGGTGCCATTCACTGCTGGCCTGTGCGTGTTAGTGCTCTCCCTGGCCTGTCACGACATAATGTAAGAGGCCATGATAGAATCTCAGGGAAATGGCAAGTCAAGGGCCAATTTTTTTTTTAAACTGGCAGCTGAAGCAGGCAGCATTACTGGGGCCTCCAGGGGTCAGCTTTGTGTCAGCCGTGTCAATCACTACGAGAGGGTGGGCGTGTGGCCACTGAGGCAGAAGAGAGAAAACCACTGCCACTCAAATTGAAGTAGTCGCTTTGGGCGGAAACTGAAACCAAAGAGTGCTGAAAGAAACTCTGGTTGCTTGAGCAGTCCTGTTTCATTCAGACATTATATTTGATGTTTGAAAGCCAGGGTATTAAGGGTGTAGGGATTTCAGTACAGTATCAGATCAGGTTCAAAATAGTATATCCAAATGTAAAGCATTGTCTTGTACTGTCTTTATTAAAATAATAAAAAACTAGGCACCTGGGTGCATCCTTTTATAGTAGGTTGTGTTGGTAAGGGGATAGGAGTCTAAATGAGTCCAGACGTTGAATGATTCAACATCTAAATGATTGAAATTCAAATCAAAAATCAAAATTTGTATCAAACCTGAAAATATAAGGGTCATACTAGAAAGTATGGGCTTTAAAGTGTACTGCTTCAGAGATTTAATTGCCATGTCCCTCTCATTTCCATTCATTTGGAGAGCGTAGACTGTAGTTAACCTTAGTGAAGTACTGTAAGTGTGTAGTAGTCATATGCTTTTTGGGATCCCCTATTAGACAGTATGTCTCTCTGTGATCCTCTTTTCATTTCTGTTCGCCACGCTCTGGAATCACTCACTGCTGCCTTAAAAGACGAGTGGTCCACGGGCTTTAGTCCCTCCACTCCATGTTAGAGGACCCTCAGAGCAGCGACACCAGCACTCTGTGATGGCTGTAGACTTAACTGAGCAACATGTTTCCGATGGAGTTGGCTGTCTCTAATAACAACGACCTTCCTGCCCTTACCCTCTCTTTCTCCATCTCAAGCACAACTCGTCACTAGAACGAATGGCTGAGGCCTGTTAGTATGCATGCTTATGTCTACAGACTGTCACTCAGACCCTCCTCTCTCTCTCTCTCTCTCTCTCTCTCTCACTCTCTCTCTCTCTTTCTCTCTCTTTCACCTTTCTTTCTGTCTCATTTTTCCACTATCTCTCTGTTTATCGTTCTGTCTTTCTTGTCTTCTCCTGCTCTTGTTCTTTTCCCTGTTGCTTACTCCCCCTTTCTCTTCCTGTTTCTTCCTGTTTTTTTATTGCTTTTTTTTTTCTTTTGTTCTCCCTCTTTCATGTGCTCTCTCTTCTTTCTTTGTCTCTTTCTTGCAATCTCTTGCTTTGTTTTGTCTCTCTCTTTCTTTATCTCTTGCCTTTTCTCTTTCTCTTTTGCACTTTCACTATTTTGCTTTCTCTTTTTTTATTTTGCTCTCTTTTCTCTCTATCTTTTGGTTTCTTGGTTCCCCCCCCCCCCTCTCTCTCTCTCTCTCTCTCTCTCTCTCTGTCTCTCTCTCTCTCTCTCTCTCTGTCTCTCTCTCTCTCAGGGGCTGTGCACTGTAACTGCTGCCTTTCTGCATTTCTTCTTTCTGGCCTCTTTCTGCTGGGTGCTGACGGAGGCGTGGCAGTCTTACCTTGCCGTTATTGGCAAGATGAGGACACGCCTTATTCGTAAGCGTTTCCTGTGCCTGGGCTGGGGTAGGTCTCTCTCTCTCTTTCACTCACTCACTCAC
>JBBPCZ010136679.1:8080-21329 GCA_037974445.1 Brycinus macrolepidotus | reverse complement strand
AACTATGGCAAACATGCGATTAATCGCGATTAAATATTTTAATCTACTGACAGCCCTAATATATATATATATATATGCACACATATTCAACTGTTTATATTTTAATGGCAGATATGTACACACTGGATATCAGCATTAGACCGACATTTCTATATTAATGCATCCCTAAAGCCCTCCCAGAAGAGTATTCTCAATTTCAGAAAAAACACAGAGGTGGAGCAGCTGTATACAAACTTTTGACTAAACAGTGTGCGCATACAGTTAGACAAACAGCTCAACGAATAGAAACCAAATGTTAATGGAATTGTGAAGCTGAAGCAAATCACATACACATACACAAGAAGAAACTATAATAGTTTATAGAATTTACAAGGTCCTCACACAACAGCACGATATTTCAAATGTGTGCTTGGATGCAAGTCAATATTTAGAAATGATCTACCTTGAGATCAGTGCACAAAACATTCAGAAAAGCTGCATTCTAGCATGACTGTGGTTTTAAAAATCTTGTTTCATAAGAGAGTAATTTGTTGTTGGGAGTAGTATCCACCAGCGTCTGCACACGAAACTTACATCACCTTTTAAAAGCCCCCCTAGCAACAAATGTCATATAAAGGGATTAAATGACCAAAACACCCTTTTAAGACTTTAAAGCTGCTGCGCATTTTCCCAAAGTAAGACACATAATACCAAGGTATGCTGAAGAAATGCAATGAATTACCTGGTTCAAATGTCTACTTCAGTTCCATATGAAGAAAATATATTACATCAATCAATTTGAGCTATTTATGATCTGCCCACAAATAATTCTCATAGTTGCTGTTATGAGATTGGAAAAGTATAAGCAAAAGTTGACAAAAATCCCATTGAACCCGCTGGATTAACCATTTTCAAACATTTTAGTGATCAAACTTTCATTGCAGTCCTATCAGAAACAATGATGAATTTGCGACCAATCTCACATTATTAAAAGGGAGTGAAATTTCACATCAGGATGCATGGGATTTGTGCCAAAACTGCAACAGTCACTATGATAGAATGTCAATTATTCTATTGGTTTATTATTATTGGCAATAACTGTGTTGATGTAATATGCTTTGTTCATGCATAAGTCATGCACGCATTTGATTCAAATAAGTTCAAAGCTCTGTTTGTTTCAGTGTAGGGTGTGTCATGTGTTGTCATGATCCTATGCAGACTGTCCTGAGTTCCCCCTTCACCTCCCCCCACCTTCCTCATGCTTGTACAGCCCTCAGTCACCTCCTAATGCCACCACAACACTGCACCCAGCTCCAAAGCCTCACTGAGCTCAATCACTAGAGATACTACTTGATCTCTTAAAATCCACTACTTCACCTTCTGTCTATGGCTACCCGCTGGCCTTTGTGTTATCTGGACAAATAACCAACTGCAAGGGAATTTAAGGAATGAGGAATGTGTTCTAAAAATACAAGTATACAAATAATGAATGAAGCAAATAAAATTGAGTTGTGATGAAGCAGGATTTACTCCGTTCCACAGTGATTTTGTTATATGTTGACGTCACTACAGGAAGTCATGAGATGTAATCCAGCTTGCTGTGACTGTTTACAGGTGGCTTGAAATGGCAATACATTCAGAGTCCAGAGTAATTGGCATGTCCATGCTCAGTATACACCCTAAAAAGTTAAGGTTCCTGAATGGTTCTTGGCGTTGAAAACCTTTAACTGGTAAAAATTAACATTATGTGACCTAAACTAAACTTTTAGTTTTTTATATTCGCTCAGTTCATTAAAAAAAAAAAAACAGTCAAAAAGTTATTTAGGGAACCAAGAATGCTTCTTCAATGCTGCCTTTAAAGCACAGAACTCCTACAGTTTCTGATCATTGATAAGAAGTCAAATAAAGTGTGAGATATTGTCCTATTAATGTGCTTTCCTGCTCAAGACTGGGTTTCCCTAAAGCATCTGAGCACAAAGCTGATTCTAAATGACGGAGTGGGCATTACACTGCACACTTTTTCTCTCAAATGGACAGACAGACAAAATCTATTAGTTTTTAGCAACTTGTTCAATCATGTTCCTTTCATGCACTACTAAAATCAATGTGAATCTCATTTTCCTTCCATTCTGTGATGTGAAGGATTGTACTGGGGAGGATCTCTAGAGAGTTCAGTGTTTTCCTCGATGCTAGGTGGGAGTGGTGGGAGGGGAGGTGAAACACAATATTATTGGATAATTTTAAACCCCACTTTTGCACAGTGATGTAATCAAAATTCCAAAGAAAATTTAGAAGTGAGGCAAAAGCAGTTACGTTTTGATGCAGGATTGTGAGCAAGACTTTGATTCTTTGGAGTCATGACTAGGAGACCCACTCTTGGTTCCCTGAGATGTGTGAGTCTAAAGAAGCTTTTTTTAAAAGCTGAAAAAGTTGCCACATAATGTACATGCAACGTAAGCAATGCTATTATAGAAAAAAAGTACATTTAGAAACTGAAATAGCTGTTTTTATGCTTTAGCATTGTAGGGTTAAGGACAAACCACATTCTTATGAAACAAAGAATAGCGTTTGAATCCAAGGGCCTAAGTTTCCAATTCCAGCCTCAGCCAGTTGGGAAATGGTATTAGTGTAAGGCTGTTGGTGGGTGGGTCTGACCTTATAAAAAGTTCAGCTGTCCTTGTGATGAAGAGCTCTTGCCTGGTTGTAGTATGGATTGTGCACTCCAAATTAAGCAGGCTGTAGTATTTATCCACACGGAACAGGTTTCGTGTCTCTGGAAGCCACTAATGTAATGAAATTGTGGAGTTCATTAGGGCAGAGCAATCAACTAATCACAAGGATGGTAAACAAAAGCAGCTTAAATGGGACAGACCAAATCTGAAACTAGCCATTTGGAGTGAAAACGAAGATTTTTTTTGGTTCATGTAATATTAATCAGTGCTTTCCAAATCAATATTAAAAGATTTTTTACTGAATCTGGCAGACAATTGATTTTCACGGATGATCATTTCAGTGTGTTTCCCTGTACCTCTGTACCTTAAGTAAATTATCATTTAACTCAGTACTTAAAAACACATTCATATACCAAACAGCCACAATTTTAAAACCACTGACAGGTGAAGTGAATAACATTGATTGTTTCATTACAGTGGAACCCATCAGTTGTCCAAGTTGATAAGCTGGAAAAAGGAAAAATCTGAACTTTGGGCCAAATTGTGATTGCAAGATGACAGGGTCAGAGCATCTCTGAAACAGGTCTTGTGGAGAGTTCCCAGTCTGCACTGATCACTACCTACCAAAAGTGGTCAAAGAAAGGACAATCGGTGAACCAGCGATAGGGTCATGGTCACCCAGGGCTCAGTGATGAATGTGGGGAGTGAAGGCTAGCTTGTCTGGTCTGATCCCACAGAAGAGCTACTCTGGCACAAATTACTGAAAAAGTGAATGCTGTCTATGATAAAAAGGTGTCAGAACACACAGTTGCTTGCTATGTATGGGGCTGCATAGACACAGATTGGTTAGGGTGTCCGTGATCAGATAAATCATATTTTTTTTTGTTTGTTTTTTACATTAAGTGGACAGTCAGGCGTGTGACACTTATCTGAGAATAATAAGTCTGTTTCCCATATTTAGACAATATTGTCATGGTTGTCCACAGATGTTCTCTTCATGAGATCACGTATGGCTCTTCGACACCATTGCTGAAGCTACTGTTACTTTGTATTAAAAATGTGTTTTTAGGTTTTCTGTTCTTTTATTAAGTACTTTGTGTAAGTGTAATAACCTTTTAAAGGTTTAAAGCATCTTCACATAATGTAAAGTTTTTATACCATTTTTAAGGGTTCTTCCTGTGGAGGATTTTTTTATTTTTATTTTTTACCAAAATCAGTCATAATTCCCTTTTCACCACTTTTCTAACCTCCCTTTATGTCTTTCAGTTTTAGTCCTTTTTGTTGTTTTGTCTAAAATATCTGTAAAATGGCCTCTGAATGGTGGACCTCTGTATTGTGCCTTATTCAAAAAAAAAGAAAAAATAACACTCCTCATAACTGTGTAAGTGGATGGGGCTAAACTGATGTAGGCCGAATAGGCAAATATTATTAAATTTGCTGGGTTTTGTGACAACTTGAAACCAGTGAATTCACAATGGGCTGTTTTTTGCAGCTTAATATCCATTTATGGATTTTTACACTCTGCTTTAAACCCTTTTGATTGTATGATAATGGAGAGTGTGTGATGATCGAATATACAACTCAGATGCAGCAGATAGAGTTTAGGATGAAAAATGCTGGAGTATCTCTTTATTGTTTGTGCTCACAATATCCAATATCTGCCATTATGTCTACATTCAGAGTGCAAATATGGGGTTCATTAGACATCAGTGTGTCATTTTGTGCCAGGAAAACAAATGTTACAGAATAATTAGGCAAGGGCAAGGCTTTTCTAAACATAAGATTTTTCCAATAAAGCTGCGTTCATGGTGCTTCAAGAAATTTATATGAAAGTGGGTCTTTTATATGAATGTAAACAGAATGAATGCTTCTGAACAGAATCCTTGAAAAAAACAACAAACTGCCCTCTTCACTTATAAAGAATGTACCAGTTTTCTTAATTAGGACTGTGAGGACTAGCAATACCTGGAAGCATGCAAAGTCAAAGGTAATGAAATTCAGTATCACCATCTCAGTGTCACGTGTATGGATGTGTGGGTGCGTGCGCATAAGTTATAAGTTTCTCAAGCCGAAATCAGAGTGAAAGTTTGGCAGGCAGAACGAAGCGTCATCTGCTTTTCTGGTGACCCTCATTAACAGACGCTCCTGCACCTGTTCCAGGGCTCAGCTCCACTGGATTGGAGTCAGACTTGTTTGGTTTGCAGGACGGAATCCATAAATCACTCTGTCTGGACTAAGTGTCACTTAAAACATCTTGCAGACTTTCACTGAACCAGCTCCTGACACTTTAAACAAGAACAAAAGTTCATGTTAACACATTGGGACTTTAAATCTCCTCACTTACATTCTGGATAAACTTCATTGTACCCAGACAAGTACATGAGAATGAGGACACTATTTTTCCTGCACTGCAGTTTGGCTTTGCTAAAACTTTTAGCCAAATTCATGGTTCTTCTCACCATGGACGTTGTATAACTCCTAAATGACTCCCAGACCTTCAGGGGTGTAAAAGCATCTGAAGGGGGTGAATCAACTTCACTAATTCTGTAGTATTTGAATCACATACTTTAGAGAATCCAAATATTCAATATAAGCCCATTTTAGAGGAAAGAAAATATGATTTAGTATTTATATTTAGCATTGATTATTGTCAGTCAATGAATATATTTACCTGTAGCCTGACTTTAAGATCAATAAGAAGGGACCGAGAAATATGAATAGTCGGAGTAAGACATCCGTCGTGTGCGAAATACCTGCAGTCTTGGGGTCCTCCACAAGGGTCATCACTGGGTAGGGGGTTTAATTTGTTGGGGGGTGAAGTGCTTTTCTTTTGTTGACCCAGCATTATGAAAGGTTGAAAGCAGGGCCAGCATGTCAATAAAAAAGAACAAGGCGACTGCCTAGAGGAATGGGTGGCAAAATGTACCAAATTATTTTAACCTAGGAGGAAGAGTTGTTCAAAGAATACCTAATTTTACCACATTCCGCGATTTGTTTTGTAAGCACATGCATTGGCTGAGGAATGTGTCAGCTGATGCTTAGGATGCTCCAACCCAGTCCCATCCATCACTAAAACTCGTCTCTAAATACCGAATGACCAATCAAACTGTGAGTAGGCACCCCTTGCGTGTGGAAAACATACAGATTTAATACCTTAACTCCAATGGGTTTAAGAGGAAAAGTGATTTCGTGCCATATGTTGTTAAAACATATATTGAGAGAGACACATTCCAACAGGCAGGCTTTTTTAGGAATGGACAGCCTTCTACTCAGTAACTCCTGTCTCTGCTCTTACCTTCAAATACACACTAAATATTATCCTTAAAATATACATTAGCCTATCTATTAAACTCTCAAGGAGGATAAAAGCAGATGAAGAAAGAACTACTCTTCATTCTTTGTCACCATCTACATGGATCGCTATTTGATGAAGCTTTAAAGTCTTCAAGATGCAACTTAAAAGCTTCGGTCTTCCTTTTTTAATCTCCTGCTGGCTTGCCCGGAGATCATATTTTGTATGTAATGCTCCTTATAAACAGTGATTTTTTGATGGATTTATGTGTCTAGCAGCTACATACAGCTATGGCACTGGTATGAAGTATAGCAGGCTGAACACTAGTGTGGCTGAGCAGAGATTTGTTCGGAGTGTATTGAGCCACCCATCGCAAATCTTGCAGGACAGAAGCTGGAGCCGACCAAATTATGTTTTGCTTGGAGCAGCAAAATGTCACACGTTGGCTTTGCTCAGACTCGACTTACACACACTTGTGTGTCACAACTTTTCGAAGGTGATTGGCATTTCAAACATCCTCGGCAAGTCCACATCCTCTGCAGAGAACACTTTTCTGCACATTTTAATGCACAAATACTGTTTATTTGCTCAATTTAACATGTTTGGGGGAAAGATGTGGCCATGTTTTATATTTTATTTATTTATTTTTTTAGCAAATCAATAGATACTGTGTGCTAAAATTTACATAAAAACATAAGTGCTCCCTGTTGAGGATAAGATAAGATAAGATAAGATAAACCTTTATTAGTCCCACAAGTGGGAAATTTGCATTGTCACGGTAGAAAGTGGATAGAACAAAGGTAAGAGTAGCGAAAAGGTAAGAGCAGCGAAAATTAAAAAACAACAGAATAGAATAAAAACTATACAACAATAAAGTATAAAATGTACACTATACAATCTAGAAACATAAAATATGAATGTGCACTCATTTTCAACAAAAGCTATTTACTGTATTATTTACAAAGTATATCAATTTCTAAGAGCATGGTCAGTTAATCTTGTTAAAAGTTAATTGAATTACTTGTCAAAAATTTAATTTAATTACATTTATATATCTTCACTGTCCAAAGAAAACTATGTAGGCCCATTGTTATTCTTCTATGTGCTCCCAGTAGAAATTCTCCAAAAGAAGCCCTGAACTTTCTGATTGGGAGACTTCAGTCAGTCAGAATCAGGAGTAACATCTCCAGCACCACCATGCGGAGCACAGAGACCCCCAGGGCAGCCCTCTGTTTTCACGCTGCTGACCCATACTGTGCGGCAATGCACAGTTCAAACCACATCATAAAGTTTGCCAACGACACAACTGTGGTGGGTCTGATCAGCAGGAACGACGATGTAGCGTACAGAGAGGAGGTGCTACGGCCAACAGACTGGTGCAGAGCCAGCAACCTGCCTTTGAATGTGGACCAAACAAAGGGATGGGTGCTGACTTCAGGAAGGCATGACGTGATCACTCTCCACTGAACATCTATGGCTCCTCAGTAAAGATCATCCAGAGCACCAAGTTCCTTAGCGTTCACATCACGGAGAATCTCACATGGACCCTCAACACCAGTTCCATCATCACAAAGGCCCAGCAGCGTCTCTACTTCCTACGGAGACTGAGGAGAGTACACCCCCCCCCCCTCGTCCTCACCATGTTCTACAGAGGGACTACAGAAAGTATTCTCAATAGCTGCATCACAACTTGGTATGGGAATTGCTCCATTTTGGATCACAAGACCCTACAGAGGATATGAGAACAGCTAAGAAGATTATTGGGGTCTCTCTTTTCTCTGTTCATGAACATTTCCACCACACGTTGCATCTGTAAAGCCACCAGCATTGAGGATGACCCCACACACCCCTCACACAAACCCTTTTCCCTCCTCCTATCTGGCAAAAGATTCTGAAGCATACAGGCCTCCACTGCCAAAATGGGAAACAGTTTCTTCCCTTAGGCCATTAGACTCCTTAATCAGAACTGAAACATAAACTGCACTCTGTGTATTATGTCCTGTCTGCACTTATAGTCTTGTGGTGTTTCTGGTTCTGTTCTTGCGTTGCACCATGGTCCTGGAGGCACATTGTTTCACTGTGTACTGTGTACATGGTTGAAATTACAATAAAACTACTTGACTTGACTTGACTACAGGTGCCCACTCACATGCCAGTTGTACAGCAGCTGCTGTCAGGCTGGCTATGATCATGCTTTTAGAAGCCCTTGGCTGTGTTCCACTGCCCTGCGGCAGGTATTAGGTCTGCTACATGAAGCCATCTCATTCACCCAGCTTTGACAGTCTCCCTGACCGCTGAATGACCATGCTGACCAAAGGCTACTCACTTTAGCATTAAACAAGCATATTATCTATTAATACTTTACTCAGGGGCAGTTTTGAAAGCAGATTGTAACTGTTAGCAAACAGATGAGCACTGATGGAAGAAAACACACACGAGATGACATGCAAAATGGCATCCATTTTCATCAGTGTTAATCACTCTGTTCCTTTTGATAGATGGCTGTAACTGTGGCTTTGATTGCTGGAGAAGCCAATCCTTCAGTTAAAAACAAATGACTTGCCACGAATGTGCAGTCATTAGAATAAAGCAGCTGTGACATTATTATGTTGTCACTTAATGAGAGTAAAAAGCAACCATACTTCAAGGCTTTTGAATATAGTGTGAAAGGTTGTCATTAATGTAACAAACTGCCTGAACCCATCAGATTAAGTATAGCAAAGAACATAATCCTAGAAACTAACAGGGAGAGTACCTATGTTCCCAGGGTAATGCATTCCCAGGACTTGTAGATCTTCATACCTCATACCCACTGAATGCTGGTAATAATATAAGAAGGGAGGGCTAAAAACAATAAAACCTATCATAGCTCACACTCAGAATCATTACATTTGGGATCCCCTTCCCAAGCACAGCAATGAAATGAAGAAATTAGGTGTTTTGCAACTAGCGGTCACACTTAAATGTTTACATGTTGATGTGTAGCATTATAGGTACAGCAAGCTAACAGACCAAGCACAGTATATTTTACAGCAGGACTGTATGTTTTAATGACAAAAAGGGCAAAACATCATTACAGGCTGTGTGAAACAATAATATCTTACCTGAAAGTCTGTTAGGTGTTATAAGCTGCAAATGTCTGTGTTACAAGATCCAAATGTCTGTAAACAGGTACTACATCACTACCAATACAGCAAATCACACAAATTTGCTAAAAGAAACTAAAGATGCATTTTCACAAGAAAATGCAATGTGTGATTGTGCTGCTGAAGCAATTCCCAAGCAATTGCTATGGTATGTTTGAAGGTTGCTAGGGTTGTGCTAAATTGTTGCCATTGATTTCCAGGTGGTTCCAAGCTGGTTGCTAAGGTATTGCTAAGGTGGTTGTTAGAGTTTTGCAAGCTGGTTGTTAGGGTGTTGCTAGGTGGTTGCTATGGTGTTCAAGGTTATTGCTAGTGTGTTAACTATACTGTTATCTATAGTTTCCTAGGTGAGGCAAATGCAAAATATTTGGCAAAAAGAGAGAGTGCAAAAACTTTTGCACAAAGAGTGGGATGGGGCAAAAACTTTAGGTGAAAAGAAGAGGTCCAAAAACTTTTGGCCATTTGGCCAGGTTTGAATGTTCTTGATGAGAGGCGACAGCTTTCACCACTTATTTCCTAGGGGAAAAAAAATTACTATGACCACTGCTTGGACACTTTCCCTCTGATTAAACTTGACTGGATACAAGATCATTTAAACACGATCAGTGCTTTTGTTCTTGCATCCAAAAGTGTCCAAAAATAATCAGCTTGCTAACAACAAAAAACAAATACTAATTTTGGGTGGCTTAGTGATCCCTGATCATACTAAAATATTACATTAAAGGAACCCATGAAAGGGTGCCTTAGGTCATGTTTAGGGTAATGAAGTACCCTAAACTGTGACTCCTAAGGGTCAGGCAGGTGCTAGCTGGTGAAGTTTTGAAAAGCTAAGAGTAATATGAATGTCAAAGAAAAACATTTCAATGGTGAAAAATATTACAATCCTGCCCAAATCCTGAACATATTCTTATTCTTATGTAGAAGTGCTTACTAAGGAAATATATTTGGGAGCAGCATGTATAAAAACACAATTTCAGATAATATCTCCTATACATACAGTATTAGAATATGTATGTTTGCAAGTATAGCAGGCCTACAGATGTTAGTTTTAAGTCATTCTTAAACTGGGTTTGTTTAACAGAGGAGGTTCACTGGTGTAATTTGTAAGGGATTGGAATGGGAGATTCAGGTAATTTTCCCAGTTACCACAGCCTGGATCAAAGCATCAATTCAATTCAATTTTATTTATATAGCGCTTTTTACGACCAAGTTGTGACAACTTGGTTGTAAATATCCTAGATGTTCACATCCGCGTCAAGATTAAATTAGGTAAAAACAAATAGCCAAACACAAACTAAATGTTAATGGGATCCAGATATGCTGGTAAAGTGGGTTCATTCAGCTTGCCAAATGCTGCCCAACAACACAGAACACTGTGTTGTATCAGGTGCTTTAAAGAAGATATTGCATTGTCCTTCTACTTTTAATTAGCTCATAAAAAAGCTGTACAGTAGCCCTTTGAACTTAAGGACAAAATAACTATTTAAGTCAAGCTCCTTTTAGCGATTAGCTTTATTTCGATTAGGCCTCCTTTTGATGGCCCAGTTTTTATTACATTGCCATGAGACTGATTCACACAGGACTACTACTGAGGGAGCTCTGGATTCTCTGGATTCTGCAAATTATAGAATGTTATTTGCTCCGGATTCATTCATTATGCAATGATTGGTGGAGAAAAGACTCAGCTGCAGATAAAAGTTTTCTCACAAGAAACATATTCAAGGCTACACTCAGTTCAAGGTCAAGATCAGGCAAATATGTATAACAAAGAAATTCCAGAGTAGGCAAAACAAAAGATAAAAACTAGAAACAGGAGTACAGTCTGGCTGGGGAGTAAGCTGTCTGCTATGCAGCTTAGTCTCATGGATTATGGACTATCTGGCTGATAGGCCGCAGTACTTGCAGCTAAAGGGCTGTGTGTCTGACACAGTGCTGTGTAGTACTGGATCTCTTAGGGAACAGTTCTGTTCCTCTTCACTCCATATACATCTGGCTTCAAGTACAACACGGAGGGTTGCCATCTGCAGAAATTCTCACATGACTCGGCAATAGCCGGATGTATCAGGCATGGGGATGTCTCGGAAAATAGGATGGCTATGGACAGTTTTGTTACCTGGCATAAGCTGAATCAGCTGCAGTGCAGAACTGACAAGACTAAAGAACTGGTGGTGGACCTGAGAAGGTCATGGTCTCCTGTTAATCTCCTATCCATTAGGGGGGAGGACTACAAATACCTTGGTGCGGACATGGACGATAAGCTGGACTGGTCAAGGAACTCTCTGACTACCTACAAGAGATGTGAAAGTAGTCTGTACTTCCTACAAAGACTCCGATCTTTTAGAGTCTATGTAGGAAGGCACCATTGTCTGTGCTGTGGTGTGCTGGGGTGGCGACATGAAAGTGGCAGACACCAAAAGACTTAACAAACTGACCAGGAGAGCAGGCTCAGTGGTGAGTGAGGAACTCAACAACTTATAAACTGTAGCTGAGAGAAGAACATTTTCTAGACTTCAGTCCATCATGGACAATGCTGATCACCCACTTTACAGTGTTATGGCTGAACTGAGGAGCAATCTTAATACTTCAGCATACCAAGACATTTTGAACAACGCCATGCTTCCAAATTTGCGGACACAGTTTGGGGAAGAACCTTCTCTATTCCAGCCTGACTGTGCCCCAGTGCACAAAGCAAGGTCCATAAAAAAGTGGTTGGATGAGTTGGGTGTGAAAGAACTTGACTGGCCCACAGTGCCTGATCTCATAAACGCCCTACAGAATGAAAGGGGATTCCCACAGAAGCACTTCAAGTCTATGTATTTAAATGTAATGTCATTAAAGACCCTGTTGGTCTGACGTCCCAATTCTTTTGTCCATATAGTGAACTTTCAGCAACAGACTCACCAGCATAAAGTATTCCACTGAACGTCACAGAAAATCCTTCCTCTCCACTGCCATCAGACTCTTTAACTCCTCCCTCTGTCACTCACTCATAATAACCTGTGTAATTACCTGCTGCTACTCAGCTGTGCAATTTCTTATTGGATTTTAATCATTATGTGCATTATTCTCTTATTATTATGCGCAGCAGCATGTGCAGTTTTCTTATTGGGTGCTAAATCATTATCATTATCTGCAATATTCTTACCATGTGAAATATCACTACTTACGTCAGTAACAGACTCTGTATAGAGAACTCCAAGCCACTATTTCTGTTTCGAGTAACTAACTGTAAGTTAACAACAAACAGAGTTGTAGATTTATACAATTTTCTTCTGGATAATCACTCATATTAACTTTGTTGTCATGTTGAGGAAACGTTGTTGTCATGTTGAGGAAACATGGCACAGAAAAATGGAACCATGAAATGTGGCCACAGAGCTGTTTCCAAGAAAATTTCAAAAAAGTGAAAATAGGATCCGAAGAATATAGAGTTGTTTCCAAAATTGCAAAGAGAGAGTGGGGGATAGGGCTGAACACTTTGGGCAAAATATATGATAACAGTTTTTCTGACCAATATTGTGGCTATGATTTAAATTGCTGCTATTAAGGTCCAGACCTGTAGGCTACACCACTATAATCATGTACAACATCATGTCCACGTTCACATTATATCCACATTCTTTTCTTCTGGGGTTAGACATGATTGCTGAACATAGTCTGCCAGATGCCAGGGTGTTTGGTTACTCATGATTGGTCCAAATCAGTAGTTGCGGCAGCTGGTGGCCTAGTGGTTAGGGAGTTGCCCCTGTGATTAGAAGGTCGTGGGTTCAATTTCCAGGACTGCTAGTGTCATCGCTGAGGTATCCTTGAGCAAGGTATCGTCCCCACACACTGCTCCCCGGATGCCCCTCGTTGGTGATTTTAAATCACTGGTCTAACTCCTCTACTGGCAGCGCATGAGCTTAGTGAGTGGTATAAGGTTAAATGTCCCCACGTAAAGTTGTTAGGACAACATTGTTGATAACAGGCCATAAAAACTGCAGTTCTTATGAAACTGGAGCACTCAAATTGTGATTTGGATTTAAAAAATTGGTGATGTTTTTCTGAGCTCTGTGATCGGACTTCATAGCAAAAGTTGAAGCCTGATCAAAACAATCAAAGATGTAGACGGTATCAGGGGGCAGTGTGGGTAATGGAAAAAGAACTCATACAGTTACTAGTCT
>JBBPCZ010136659.1:0-21337 GCA_037974445.1 Brycinus macrolepidotus | reverse complement strand
ATTATTCCACTTACTTTTTATTTTTATTCCTTTATTACAGCTTGATCTGGAAAAAAAAATCTGTAAACGCCCTGGAAAATTAGCTTAATATTGCTTTAAAATTCATGTAGCTATGGGTGGTGACAAATAGCGGCAAGAGGCATGTCACTGCGACGAAACATGATCTTATAAATGAGTCTTTCTCCTGATTGCTCGAGATGAGTTCATCTCACAAGCACTGTGTCAATCTTTGTGACAGGATGATAATGCGAGCCTGATGAAAAAGCTTGCAATCACGTCGCATTTGAGTGCAGGCTTGCAGTTTGTAATTAGCATCGAAAGTGCTGGAGCTGGTGAAATTACGGCAAATACTGGAACTGGCTGTTTTGCCTTATGTTTCAAATATTTGAAAGTGACTCAAATTCATTACATAAATGACATTGTGGAGTGGAAATCCAGCCTACAGCATCTCTTAAGCTGTAGATAATCTCCTCCACTTGTATATGCAAAGAGGTGCATCAAGACTAAGAGTTCTGACCTGCTTAAGACTTCTGAACCCTTCTTATCTGTCTTTCAGGTAAATCGCCTGTCTTAGACTCAGTAACTGCACTACAGTAGAAGTGGGGGCAGCTTATGAGGAGCTATGATAACTTAATATACTTAATATACGACTTAATATACTTAATATACATCCTTTACACTACATTAGAGCAGTGTTTCCCAGTCCTGCTCCTGGAGGCCTGGTGTTTTCCTTGCTTTAACACACCTAGTGAGGGGATGTTAAATAGATGATTAGTTGGATCAGGTGTGTTGGGAGCAGGGGAAACTCTGAAATGTGCAGGGCAATAGGCCTCCAGCAGCAGGATTGGAAAACACTGCATTAGAGCAATGGAATTAAATTTTGATTAGTTTACTTTTTATTCATGGTAATTTGCAAATGGGAGCACATAAGCCTCTAGCTAAGCTGGTTGACCCACATTGTGCCTCATTCAAAGACTGTTACAGACTAAAACACTCTTTATAACTTCAGTGTAAATGGGCGGGGCTGAATAGGTGTTTATATGCAAATATTTTGTTTTCATGACGTTTCAAGAACAGTATGGACAGCATGGATGGCTAATACATTTTGAAACTAACAGTGTTCACATAACATGTTTACTACATTATACTATTTAATTTTTAAAGAGAGAGAGAGAGAGAGCAATTTGGTTTTCCATGATGTAGGCCTTTTAAATAAAAACACAGCTTTTAAGGCTTCCGGGTGGCGCAGCTGTCTGAGTGTTGGCCCTGTTGATAGTGGTGCAGTCATCTGTGGCTGGGAGTCCAAGAGAACATAACTGGCCTTGCTTAGTGTGTTGCTACCCAACGCAAGGGATTTGTTAAATGATGGAGCCCAATCTCACAATTAGAGCCTTTTCCAGTGTTCCCACTTATGGTTTGTGTCACTAACATGATACATATTTGGATTTATCTAAAGTGCTTGTGTAGACCATGAGTGTCCAAACATGTGACTTTGGGAGACAGCTAATGTTCTTGCAATGTTAACGTTCTTGACCAATTATTCAGAAATAGCATGTCACCAGAGCACTGAACTGGGTGATACTTTATGTGGAACTCGACCATCACACCTGAACTTGATGGACATCAAATTCCAAAAACATGGGCGTTAATACGGAGTAGCATATCCCTAAGTCCCCCTTACCACAAAAACAGCCTCCATTCCTCTGAGATTTTGGAGAGTGTCTTTGGGAATTTGTGCCCATTCAGTCAAGGGGCCATTTGTGAGGTCAGGAACTGATGACAAGAATGGACTAGCTTTCAGTTGATGTGTTAGTTAATCTCAAAGGTGTTTACTTTTCTTTGTATACAGTAGTATCAACATTACCCTTCACTAGTCCCAAGGGGCCAAGCATAAACCCTGAAAAACAGCCCCAGACCATTATTCCTCCTACACCAAACTTTACTGTTGGCACATTTCATTCTAGCTGGTAACATTCTCCTGGCATCTACCAGAACACGATTGCGCAAGTATGAATTTTGCGATAGGGCATTAGTGTTCTCCTCCAAGCGTGTTGAGCTGTCCAGTTGTGCTGTATTAGCAGCGGTTTGAAAACATGTGGGGGTACTTTACACATCTTGTAGAAAACATGTGCCAGCCTTTCCCAGCTTGGTAGCATCTGACACATGAAAACACTGTGAAGGAAAACTTCTATACATGTAAAATATGACTTTACATAGCTTTTATTTTAAAGTGTAAAAGAGCTGGAAGTTATATTTTGATTCCAGAAGTTACAGGTCAGCTTAGGTGGAGCACAGTAACATGCAGTTAAAATAATATATAAAGATGTGAAAAGATAACCCAGATAAAAACATGAATACCAAAGGGTGTGTGTGTGTTTGTGTGTAGGTGAAACACATGATTAAACACATCAACAAACCAACAAATCAACATCTTATATTATCTGTCAGACACCTTTGGACAGGATAGTGTTGACAAGAGCCAAAACCATAATTTAAATGAAATGTTTATGTTTCTTTGAGTTTAAAAGGAAACTTCAAAATGTGAATTTGAGGCAAAGGAAATGTAATCTTCATCATGTGCAGCAACTCTGACAGATTAAATCATCCTGTCAGTCATCTTTTTTTTGAAGCTGCTCGTCTTGTGCACTCTCAGTAGCACAATGGAAAAGTCTATTCAGAAAGTTATTAAATATTTCAACACGTCATAATGTATTTAGCTCTAAACATTTCAGTCACATCCCGAGGGGAGAACGCTTTGGTTATTCCCTTTTTAAACACTACACACTCCAGTTGCCTCTCAAAGTCTTCTGTCTATACACACTGGCCACTTTATTAGAAACATCCACCATGCAGCGCCACCTTGCGGCTGTACTGTCAGACACTGGAGCTTATCTATTGATGCCTAATTTGTGTTAGTCATCCTCTAGCCCTTCATCATTGATCAGTTTCTGACCACAGACCTGATGTTGGATGGACCACTCTTGGCTAGCAAGGACATTAATGTGGGTAAGACCTCCAACTACAGATCCTTCTGACCTTCATACACACGGTATCTCAGAACTGAGAAAAAATACCTGGTCACCAGTGTTTCGAGGGTAAGAAACTACTCGTGATGAATAGGGTATATGCTGGGGCAGCACGGGCATCACTAAGCCAATTATTCAAGGCTGTTGGGCATCTGGAGCTGCCTAGGAGCTGAGTGGAACTTTAGATGGGTTTCGTTTCTTTTTGACAGTCATTAATAGCAAAATGACTGGATATTTTTTATTCAAGACAATCATTTTCTTTGATTACAATGGAAAGCAATTCAGGTCAAAAAATGAAGGTTTTCAGTCCGTCCAATGCAGCTCTTGCCTTGGTCCAGTTTTGCAGTCTATCTGTGTGTTCGTACATCCATCAGTCCATCCATCTTACTATCTACTCATGAATATCTTGATCAATAAATAGCTTTGTTTACCTGGACGAAAGTCTCTCTTTCACTCTTGCTGAAAGTGCTTCAGTGTCCGTCCTGTAGCCGCTGACGTCTGTTTGCTGACAGTATCGGGGCATGTAATGAACTGCCCATTCCTGCGGAGTGTGCCAGGTGTCGACCCGCGCAGAGAGGAAGCCTCCTTCCCTTTATCACGCTCGGCTCCGCCAATGGCCTGAATCGGAGAGGCACACAGGTAATTACACACAGGCCCGCTTCCCCATGCTGGACCAGCGCTCCTCATCTATCACTGAGAGCACCCGAGTGCTGGATGGAGAGGTGGATGAGGAAGGAGAGGGCAGAAAGAGAGAAGGTCATTGGGGAGCAAAATTGTGGCCTGCAAAAAGAAATAAACGGGATCTTTGGGTGCATACAGAGCTTGGAGCCAAATGGGAGCCCAGTAGTATTTTAGCGTTATGCCAGTGACATAGCACATTAAACTTTTTGAACCTTCTACATTCGACATATAAAGCCACACACACACACACACATATATATATATATATATATATATATATATATAAAGAAAAGAAAAAACAAACAAATTATCTTGTTTTTCTTTTCTTTTTTTACATAATTTGTTTTGTCATAACAAACAATCCAATGAAAAACAGAACAAAATGACTTGTTAAATTATTCTACTGTGATTTTTTTTTTCTGTACTGAAACAATTCTAGCCTGACTGACATACGTAAACACTTATGACTACACATCTCACTTGAATTGTATTATGCATCGTTATGCCAAGTTATTAAAACCCATTGTGCTGGTTTGGAACAATCTTTGAATCTTTTTGGGCCTGTTGTCAACAAACACTGTTGACACTGCTGAGTGAAAGAACAGTGCATTATTATTAATAATAAATAAAAATTAAATTGAGTAATCTTGCTCAGTCTGATAAGCTTTAAGTCCTTTATGTCAACTATTAGTACTGAATCGCAAGAACACTTAATTTGTGATTTTGCTTGTGATTTGGAGATAATAGCAGTAAGTGTACATATATGTGTGTGTGTGTGTATATATATATATATATAATATATATAATATTTAATATTTATATATTATATTTATACTATAATTCTGTATACCATACTGTATTGTTATTGTCTCCCTGTTGTGTCCCCCATAGTATTTTATTTTTTAGGTGAAGTATTTGTAAACTCAGAGATATATTTATAGATATATAGGTTAATTATCATCCCCCCCTTTTTTTTTACCCTCACCGTTGATCTGTCTGAGTGTGCTGCTGTTCTGTTCTGTGTTCTATGTTCCACCGATGGTCCAGGAGGACGATATTTCGTCTCACTGTTTACTGTATGTATATGGCTGGGATGACAATAAAGCTCTACTTACTTACTTACTTAAATGGATAAAAGTTCAATCTTAGTTAAAGTCAAAAACATCAGCTTTATTCCTGTATTGTAAGCAAATTTAGTGATTATCTGCATTTTAAGGGTAATATTCTGTGTGCATTATCTGTGCTCCATTGAGTCTGGCTGAATACTGTTAGCTAAGCTAGCAAAGAAGCATGATTAGCTGTTGCCGTCCTCCAGGTCTTTAGGTTTCCAGCCCAGTCCTGGAGGCCCTGTGTCCTCTAGCACACCGACTTCCAACTTCGACCCAAGGAAGGCTTTTTAATTAGCTGATTAGTTGGATCAGATATGTTGGGACCAGTGAAAACACCAAAACCTTTGCTCCAAGTCAATATTTCTTAATCCTATTTTATTTATATATAAATATACACTATAATATAATTCTTCGTGGCATAGATTCAACAAAGTGTTGGAAAGATTCCTCAGAGATTTTGGTCCAGATTGACATGATAGCATCACACGGTTGCTGCGGATTTGTCAGCTGCACATCCCTGATGCGAATCTTCCGTTCCACCACAACCCAAAGGTGCTCTGTTGGATTGAGATCTGGTGACTGTGGAGGCTGTTGGAGTTCAGTGAACTCATTGTCATGTTCAAGAAACCAGTTTGAGATGATTTGAGCTTTGTGCATTATCCTGCTGTGTGCATTATCCTGCTGGAAGTAGCCATCAGAAGATGGTACACTGTGGTCATAAAGGAAAGGACATGGTCAGCAACAATACCCAGGTAGGCTTTGGCGTTTAAACGATGCTCAGTTGGTTCTAAGGGGCCCAAAGTGTGCCAAGAAAATATCCCCCACACCATCACACCCCCACCACCAGCCTGAACCGTAGATACAAGGCAGGATGGAGCCATGCTTTCATGTTATTTACGTCAAATTCTGAATGTCACATCAGACCAGGCAACGTTTTTCCAATCTTGTATTTTCCAATTTTGGTGAGCCTGTGCAAATTGTGGCCTCAGTGTCCTGTTCTTAGCTGGCAGGAGTGGCACCCGGTGTGGTCTTCTGCTGCTGGAGCCCATTTGCTTCAAGGTTGGACGTGTTGTGCATTCAGAGATGATATTCTGCATACCTTGGTTGTAACGAGTGTTTATTTGAGCTACTGTTGCTTTTCTATCATCTCGAACCAGTCTGCTCATTCTCCTCTGACCTCTGACATCAAGGCATTTTTGTCCACACACCCGCCGCTCACTGGATATTTTCTCTTTTTCGGACCATTCTCTGTAAACCCTGGAGATGAAGATCCCAGTAGATCAGCAGTTTCTGAAATACTCTGACCAGCCCTTCTGGCACCAACACCCACGCCACGTTTAAAATCACTTAAATCCCCTTTCTTCCCCATTCTGATGCACGGTTTGAACTTCAGCAACTTGTCTTCACCATGTCTGTTGAATGTGTTGAGTTGCTGCCATGTGATTGGCTGATTAGCTATTTATGTTAGCTATTTTATTTGTTAACAAGCAGTTGAACATGTGTACCTAATAAAGTGGCCGGTGAGTGTATATTTTCTGTAACCACTTAATCCACACTATATATATATATATATGTTTAGATAATTTATTTATTTTATAAATTTGCTCAGTAAATCATTTCTGAACTGAGAAGAGCGTATTGAAGCAAGTGGCAGAGCCAGAGAGTTTTTAAAGTGGTGACCAGACTGAGACTTTTACCATTACTGTCGTAGTGAAGGGCATCAGTTTGGTTTGGTTTCTTTTACTGGAACCTGCAGGAGCTGTGGTATAGCTAACTGTTTGTTTGGGGGGGGGGCAAATTCGTTGACCGGGGTTGGCGTGGGTGGGGTGGGGAGACTGGTGGAGGGGGTGCCATCATATTTGTTGACTTTGGTGCCGGAGAGGGGTGCAGTTGTAATTGTCAACTGGGACAAACGCCATTATGGGTGGTGGGGTGGTGCAGTCATATTGGTCAGCAGTGGGTGGGGGTTTGGGTGTGACCGTATTTGTCGAAGAGGGGGTGGCAGCACTGTGTGGGGCGGCCGGAGGGGTATATGGTATGTATATATGGATATGTGGCATAGTACGTGTATATGGATGATGCCAGTATCTACTTCTCTGTACCATTTCTGTCTCGGTTTTACCACTTAACAGACATTTCATAAGTTCTGTTTCCCCTTTAAATTGCTGTGGTAAGGACTATTTAATTTACTGTTACTGCTATTCAGAAAGTCACTTTGTCCAAAGCATATTATCAGGAGAGTAGGCAGGCCATTTATATACCTCATTAAAGAGCACACGTTCCAGCTCTCCACTTCTTTCTTCCACTCTTTTTCTCTCTGGATGGAGGGCAACTGCTTTTTTGGAACGAGAAGGAAATAGAATTATTCTTAACATTTCACTTAGAAGAGCACTATTACTTTTTATTGTTATGCTAATTTCCTTTCCATTAATGCCAAGGCCACGCTCAAGAGCAACAATACAAAAGGTGAATTTATAAATAAGTGTGTGTCTATTCTAAGGCAAGAAAAGAAAAAGGGGAAAATGCTTAAATCTGTCCATGTCAGCCAGAAGACGATTAAGTTTAAGTTTAAAGACACAAAGACTGAACAAATGTCTTGGAATAAGATACAATGTTAGCATGTTTTTTTTTTTCCTCAAAGAATTAAAATATCTTTAAAAAAATCAAAATTACATATTGTACTGATTTAAATGAAAAGTATACATTTTCTACAGAGAACACACTCCTTCATATTTTAGTGCACCATTATTGTTTATTTGCTGAATTTACCATAAAATGTAGTTTGTGCAAAAAAAAAAAAAAAAAAATATATATATATATATTTCCATTGTTTTTCATTCTTCCATTCCAGTGTGCAGTAAAAATAACATAAAAGTGCCATATGTTTCTTGTAGAGCAGCGATCTTCAAACCAGTCTCCAGGGCCTCCCAGACGGTCCACTCTTATGGTCCTTATTTGGTTCGAATTCACAATACTTACAGAGTTTACTTAATACTTACAGCAAAAATGTGTTCACTTATTTTCCTACAGTTTCACCAAGGGTTATCAAACTTCCGATCTGACATTAATTCACTTCGGTTGATAAACATTGGCGTATATTCTGTCCCATCTCGGAATATTATTACTGTTGGTTTTCTTATCCAGTATTCTGAGATGCAGCATTTTAGTTAAGACAGTTTGACGAATAACTGTGAAAACTGTGCTGGATTTCTACCAGCGGTATTTTGTCTGAGGATTTTGGCGCCCAGAGAGTGATGAAGAATGGCTGACGTCTAGAAGAACCTTTACTTCAAGGCCTCGAATAGCCACGGCCATTGAAAGTATGAAAAGCTATTATAATGGAAAAATGTTTTAAGGATGGAAACTGTGCTCAAGAATTCTGGGTATTAAGGTACGCCCGGGCCCTTGAAACCACTGCAGAGTCATTTCCAAATGTCAGCAGACTCAGAACCACGTAAACAGACTTTTGTCAGAGAAATCAATAAAACATGTTATTTGACCATGGGTGGTCACACTTTTGCATAGAACTGATGGCCCATTAAGCTAATTTGTAGAACACAACTTGACATGACCCGACAGCTCATGTAGGGATTGGTCACATTTAGGCATAATCATTCAAGTCTGTGTTGGGCTTTGGATGGGTTCAAATTTCATGTTCAGGGTCACACAGCCCACCTCCCACTTTCACTACCTTAAAAGTATTTATAATCAGGCATGCTGTAAGTGACAGAACTTAACCTGTGTGTCAGTTTGATTCAGGAAAGTACAGTTCAGAACATGTGAAATTTTAGTCCAGAACATGTGCAATTTTAGGAGTATTATTACTGGGCAATTTATAATGTGCAATTTTTCTGGTGCATTACTACTGTTTTTGTCAATGCCTGTCACTCCATTGTGTACTTGTGTATATATTTATACATATATATATCCACAGTGTTCTTATAAACATACATATACTCATTGTGTACATACATACATATACTTATCTAAGTTTACATATACACATACATACGTATATATTTTCCAACACACACATCCATATTTTATATTTCTAGACTGTATAGTGTACATTTTATACTGTACTATTGGTATAGTTTTTATTCTATTCTATTGTTTTTAATTTTTTCTGCTGTTATCTTTGTTCTGTCCACTTTCTGCCGTGACAATGCAAATTTCCCACTGTGGGACTAATCAAGGTTTATCTTATCTTATCTTATCTTAGAACAAAATTATGCATACATTTCCATTTTATGGCCATTTTTGTTCAGTATGTTAATTGTAATATATTGTATGTAAAGAAATGGAACCTCACGTTTAAACAGATGATGGTTAACATCTCGCTCTATCAGCCCTGCTCTGCTTGATGAATCTGATAGTCAAATTTGACCTCAGTTTTAGACCGATGATTGTTAATATTTTTGTTTTATCTGTAATCTGGTGACATTTATTATCATTGCTACATAGTAATTTGACCAGAGCTGTTATTAGAAATATCATTTTTTTCTAATATCAGTTTTTTTTTTTTTGAGTAATGAAGGTCAGACTCAATATTTGATGACCTGTGGGTCGTGTCAAGTTCGGACACAAAATCGTCCTGCTTGAGACAGATTTGGAATTACAAATTTGGTGTTGTGGGTCAGTTCAGCCACAGACTTGTTGAGGTGAACAATTTTTTATTTTTTTTTTTAGGTCAAAAAGCATCATCAAATATGCCTAGAATGTCTTGAGAAATGTTAAAACTACTACTGTAAAATTACTGTAAAATTCTGTATCTGATGTTAATTTACTTCATTTCCTAACCATTGGGATTTTACTGTTGGTTTTCTTATCCAGTATTCTGAGATGCAGCATTTTAGTTAAGACAGTTTGACGAATAACTGTGAAAACTGTGCTGGATTTCTACCAGCGGTATTTTGTCTGAGGATTTTGGCGCCCAGAGAGTGATGAAGAATGGCTGACGTCTAGAAGAACCTTTACTTCAAGGCCTCGAATAGCCACGGCCATTGAAAGTATGAAAAGCTATTATAATGGAAAAATGTTTTAAGGATGGAAACTGTGCTCAAGAATTCTGGGTATTAAGGTACGCCCGGGCCCTTGAAACCACTGCAGAGTCATTTCCAAATGTCAGCAGACTCAGAACCACACACACAGACCTTTGCAATTATGAAACACATAGAAAACACACACACACACACACACATACACACAACAACAACTGTTTCATTACCATTAGTGTAATAAGATCCATTGCCATTTTGCATGATTGTAGCTAAATGATCATTTATCACTCTTTTTTTAGAATAAAGACTTACAGGGACCAGAGAAATCTCTGAAAAAAAAAAAATGGTACTAAAAACAGCAATTGCAGCCACCTTGAAATCTGTTTTTTTATGACTACATCTCTGTGTAGTCATAAAGTATCAGAAACCACATTTGCAAGACTCTTTGAGCAACAGTTTAACAGTTTAAGGTCAATGTTTGTGTGTGATTTGGCATGTTATTTGTGCCATGCTTGTATTGTAGAACAAGAGTAAAATAAAGAAGTAAAATTCAAACATGTCTTGCCTGGCTGACTGCATTTAGGATGAGGGGAAAAGTAAGAAATGTGACATTTTTTTCATCAAATCTGAATTTGAAAAACAGGCCTGAAGGGGTCCAATGGCGCTGCTTTGCACCACCAATTGCTATGGATGACTTTTATCATTGCAGATGCAAAACAGACTAGTTGCCTCTCTACTGACCACATTAGATTAGATTAGATAAGGTTCAACTTTATTTTCATTGTGCAGTGTACAGGTACAAAGTCAATGAAATGCAGTTAGCATCTAATCAAAAATGCAAAAGAATGTTGTAACAAGTAAAGTGAAGATAAATAGGAGCAAATACAGCAACATAGCAATACTATAAATACAAAATGCACAGATACATTGTGCATGAGCTGAAGAGGACCACTTGAAGAGGGAGGTAATGCAACAAGGAGGTGCTGTGTCAGACATTATGTACAGAGTTAAGCGAAAAATATGATGTAAGTAATAAACACACAGTAGTATACATGCATAATGAATAAAATAAAATTAGTAGTGAGAGAAATAAAATGCAGAGTGAGGTGACTACTGAGTGGAGGTAGTTTTATGTATAAAAAGTTATGTACAATAGCTGTATGTGCAATATAAGCAGGATAGTGCAGATGTAAAATGCAGTAAGTGCAGTAAGTGCAGTAGGTGCGGTAGGTGCAGTAGTTGCACTTACCTACATCACGCTTTGATGTTGAGTTCAGCAGGGTTACAGCCTCAGGGAAGAACCTCTTCCTGAGCTGGCTGGTGCGGGTGTGGAGGCTTCAGTAATGCCTGCCTGTTCATTGTTCATTTATACACATATATATATACACATGTACATTCATACATATATTTATATTTATAAATAGTATAAACATATTATATGTACAAATAATACTTATATATATTTGCTAACATTTATCTTATATTTATAAATATAAATCCATATTAGTTATTCATATTGTAGATTGTACATTATTGTATATTATATTGCTCAGTATATTGTTCATTGTATCTTTACATATTTTTGTTGTTTTTATACTGTTGTGCTTGAGAGACACCATCGACTGGAATCAAATTCCTTGTATGTGTCGCTCACACACTCGGCCAATAAACGCGATTCTGATTCTGATTCTGATTCTGATTCTGATTCTGATGAGAGGAGTGAAAACAGTCCGTGGTTGGGATGAAATGCATCTTTGATTCGGCTCTTTGCCCGGCCCAAGCAGTGTTTGTTCTCAGAGGTGGGCAGCTGGATGAAGGCGATTCATTCGGCAGTTTTCACTTCCAGCTTTAGAGCTTTTCTGTCTGCTGCGGAGCAGTTGCCACACCACACTGAGATGCAGCTGGTGAGTATGCTCTCAGTGGTACAGTGGTAGAAGTCTACCAGTATCCTGGGATTTACGTGAAATTTTTATGATGCTCCACAGAAAGTAATGGTGGTGTTGTTGCTGTTTCTTATGATGGTTGTTCAGGTTGTCCGGAATAAATCATCGGTAATGTAGACACCAAGGAACATGAAGCTGGAAACACACTCCACTACGGCTCCACTGATGTGGACGGGAGCATCTTCATGGCTCCTGGCATGCCTGTAGTCCACGATGATCTCCTTGGTCTCTTGGGTGTTAAGTGAGAAGTTATTGTCTGAACTCCATGCAAACCAGGTGGTGGATCTCATCCCTGTGGGTCGTCTCATCATCACCTCTGATCATGCCGATCACTGTGGTGTCGTCTCCAAACTTGTTATTGGTTTTGGAGCCGTGTACAGGAACGCAGTCGTGGGTGAAAATGGAGTACAGGAGAGGGCTCAGCACATAGCCCTGTGGCACACCGGTGTTGAGGATGAGAGTGGAAGAGATGTTGTTGTCTAACTTAACAGACTGGAGTCCAGTCTGGAAGTCCAAAGTCCAGTTGCAGAGTGATGCAGAGATCCCAAGCTGACTAAGCCTGCAGGTCAGGTTGCAGGGGATCACAGTGTTAAATGCTTAACTGAAGTCAGTGAATGGCATTCAGGCGTTTGGCACTACGGTGGCAGTCTTGAAGCATATGGGTCACAACTGCCTGGATCAGGGACAGATTGAAAATGTCAATAAAGACCCCAGCCAGCTGCTCTGCACAGACTCTAAGCAAACGGACAGGTATTCTCTCCGGGCCAGCTGCCTTCCTTACATTCACCTTCCTCAGGGTGGCGCAGACATCTGACGTGAACAGTGAGAGTTCCAGTTTACCAGGTGGGAGATCAGCCTTATGGATGAGCTCTTTATTTCCCAAGTCAGAGCGAGCATAGAAGTGATTAAGCTCATCCAAAAGGGAAACAGAATTGGATGCGGGTTAGATGGGAGGTGGTTTAAAGTCAGTGATTGGTCGTATTCCATGCCACATGGGTTCTGGGGTCAGAAGAGTTGATGTCCTTCAATCGTCTGCTTGTAGGTGTATTTAGCCTGGAGGATTTCCTGCCTCAGGTTAGCCTTGGCTGAGCTGTAAGTATGTCATTAGACATACATTTGGTTTTGTCTGCTTTACCTTATTAAAATCTGCCCATACAGTCGTTGGTGTATGTGTATGTTCATGTTGGACAGTAAAACATATGAGCATGTGGAATCAGAGTTATTGTGTTGCCTATCACTTTATAAACATTTTAATAGCTCCATCAGAATAATCAAAGGTAAATGAGGTAGATTTATATTCACAGTTTTTGATGGTAGCTGGTGACAAGAAAATATGACAAAAAATCTACAAATATCTAACTTTGTACATCAGTGGTCTTTACACATTAAAATAAATGTGATGACAACTTACAGCATTTGCATTATTAAAGGAATTCAGTGGTAGGCATAACTGCTTTTTTGGCATTGAGGAGTTAAAGCAGATGCTGTGAATAGTGAAGATACCAGTACTGATTCTATCTTGGTTCACAGTTGAATTGAAGAGGAGGGGACCATGGCCAAAGTTCCTGCACCTTCCAGTCTAGCATCTCCCATTTTTACTCCCATTTTTACAATCTCTGCTGTGAGAATATTTTCACACCCCCATCACAACTTCATTTCTTCCCTGTTGCTCAGTTCTGTCTGTCAGCCCAACCTCCTACCTGTTCATCAAAGGAGGAGTTTGGTTCTCAGAGTGCTCTCCACTCTTGTAATCGTACTAAATCTCCTCAACCATATGTTGGCATGGTGCGAACTCACAACCAGCTATTGGAACGTAATGAGCAGTGTGCTGGATGGTAGTCACGCTCTGAAGGCTCGCGTCTTTTTGCCGAAAGGACAAAATTTGTTCTTCTTGTAAATGTACAACGTGAGTAAGCCAGTGACAGATGGCCCAGCCATGATTCTGCAGGTGGACATGCAGGTTCTGTCATACGGGTGGCTGACAGCAAGCGAACGATATGAGGGGTGATGTGTACAACACATACACACACTTGTAAATTTCACAAAATCTGACAACACCCTCCCATTGCCAGCTGCTGAAGGCAGCGCCTGCAAACTGCATGTCAGCTCAAACTCTCCAGGGCACTTGTTTCCTACTTCTTAATATGTCATTTAGAGTACACAGTGAAACTGTACCTTTCTCAGCAGCTCTGAGGATGCCCCCTGTAGGAAAGCACAAGAGACCCTGATACTTACAGCATAATCTCCAAAACACTTAATCGCAATGAACTGAAATGAATTTGCGTATTCATTCCCAGGCCCCCTCCTGCTGTTCGTGCCCAGTTCATCATGCTAATGGAGGTGGAAACGACACTCCATTCCGGCCTCTAGGGGAATCCTGTGTGGCCTTGAATCTGTGCTCAAAATGAAATTTGTCCATCAGCCCTTATACACCACTAATGAGCGGCGCATATATTGAGTCACTCTCGGGCTTCGACCTCAATCAGATGAGAAGAGTTTGGAAAAATTCTCTTTTCCTTTTTTTTCCTGAACGGAAAAATGACGCAAAACATCTGTGAGAGGACGAATCATATACAAAATACATTTTTTGCCCTGCTATTATGTCTTGATGTTTTTCAAAATATGTCTTGATATCTTCTATAGACATATATTCAAATGATTTATCGAATTATTTATTTTTGAGCTTTTTGTTACTGCAAATATATCCAGATCTGAGCAAAATGTTAGGAACTAATTTCTTTCTTTAGAATATGGTTAATAAATGTTATCCATGCAGATATTTCAAATGTTGAGTGTTTTGGTTCTAAAAGCACATTTTTGGCTAATAATATCCAGAAAACCTGGTAAGTTGCTACAAAAAAAACAAGCTTTTCAATGTGTGATATGACTGTGTAATGTGAGGGCAAAGCTAAGCCTTCATTAAAGTTCCTAAGTCTGATGGAGTTAAAGGAGTGCTATTCTGATGGTAAAGCTTCTTTTAGCATGCGTTTTAGGCCTTGTGCCGCTGTGTCTGCTGCCCATTGTTCATGGAAGTCTCTCAATAACAGGTCTTTTAAGACCACAGCACAAATTTACACTTCATTTTAAACGGTGGAGAAGATTTTAACCAGAGTTTGAGAGCATTTTTAGCAATGGAACAGCAAAACCTTTCAAACATTTATGGGTCTACAAAGTTAATCTCACATCTTTAAAGCACATAACAGCATCTCCTCATGTTCTATCATCCCTTCTCCACAGGAGTCTGAATATTTCTGAAAAAGACATGTTCCATCCATTTTCAAAAAGATCCACATCAACAGAATCTTTCCGTCCATAAAGGAATGCGAAACTGAACTGAAGGTAATCCATGATACTGTTTCTGAAGGTAATCCATGATAAAATCCGGTTTGGTGATTTCTTTGCTCAAACACATTTGGTTCAGCTCATTTGTTAACTGACAGGTGGTGTGTTTAGTGCTGTGTTTGGTGTGTCTGGACATCGACCAGGATCAGAGTTGCTCTGTCAATGTGCAAGTTGATGCAGATGTTTCCAGGTTACCTACAGATGAACCCCTAGGAACCCTGGTAGTGAGGTATTAGGCTTTCTTCTATGAATCTAACTCTGTGAAATCTGCCACTTCTTTTGTTATTTATTCATTTTATTCTTCCTCTTTGTATGGTTTGCCTCCGGTGTCATCATCTCTTGCAATAATGGAACGTACAAAATATCTTTTTTTTACCACATGGCTCCTTCCGAGGTCCACAGCTCCTATAAGCTAGCTGCATCTGGAGAAAAGTCGGGCCACCAGAGAGCTGATTTTTACCGTGCTGCTGAGAAGCAGCAAAGTCGTGACACTGACAGCATCATAATATCCGGGCTTAACAAGTCACGCCACCAGTGAGACTCGTGTGCTTTTTGCCTCTCTTTCAACAACTTTTTTCTTTTGTTTTCATGAACAAACCTTCGGCAGACTGAGAGGTAGATGAAGTGTGAAAATGGGTCTGAGGTGCCTAGGTGCTTATTACTTACTTATGTCTCTCTTTCCAGAAGCTGCACTGTAGGAACTGTGAGAAAAAAGAAAGAAAAGAGAGCCGGCCATGAAGCAAAAATGGAGCCTGCCAGGAGTGGGTGGGGTTGGAGCCGGCGCAGCGGAGCGCTCCCATGGTCCGTGGCTGCCAAATATAAACCTGCAATTAGGGCCGAGAAAGTAGCTCGGCAGTAATGCCACGTCTCGGATGTACCTGAGCTCGGAACTCGAGAAAAAGCGTTCCTGTGGCGTCCCGGAGAGCTCTGGGAGACAGCACGCTACTCCTCATCTCAGGGAGAGGGGATTAAACGGTTCAAAAGCAACAAACAAACTCTCGGGTGGTAAAGTAAGCGAACCGTATTTCACTCACACAGCTAAGAAAGGAAAAGAGATGTGAGGGCTGGGAGCTTGAAGGAGCAACAGAAGAAACGGCTGACGAACTGTAGCACAAGCTCGTAGAGCAGGTCGATGCTTTATTTGGCCTTAACAAGTGCAGGATGGGTGTTTTTTATAATACTCAAGATTTCTAAAAGAAGTTCTTCAGAATGATGTCATGAAAGAACCACTTTTGCTTCCCAAAAGAACCTTTCAAAGAATGGGTCTCAGTTTGCAAGTATGTAGAACCTGGTTTGGTACTCAAACTAGTCTGCAGCTCCAAACATACCACAACCAAGCCATTATGAGCCTCTAGTATAGGTGTGCTGTGAGTTGGATTTGAGAATATAGACCAAGAATGATATAGACCAACCTTTATAATTAAGAGTACACCATTATTTTCGGGACCAAATGGAAATAGAAGACAAAAATGGAAATTGTCTTGGGTCTAAATCCCAAGTAAGTCAGCCCTGTTTCCCTCATTTTAGAGGTTGAGGAATGGAAGTTGAAAGTACGGGGAACGAATAAAAGGGTGGCAAGCATAAGCTTTTATAATGAGAACTCCAGGAAAAGTGTGGATGAGGGTCGTGAATTACAAGCCGCTGGCCAGAACATGGTGGGGAGCGAGCTGCAGCTTTAACAACCCACTCAGCCTAATGCTTTATTTGCTTTATTTGGTTGTAAATTGTGTAGGATGAGGTGATTTTTTATCATATTGTTTTTATCAGGCTGCACCATAAGCTGCGGGGATATGATTAGCTGCATTTTACACACATATTTACACATACGCACAACTCATAAACAAGCAAACAATTTGTAGTCCCACACACAAGGCAGAAAGAATCACGAGCGATCATCGGCGAACGAGGCCTAGAAGACAGAGGTGGTTTTACAAGCAGCAGCTGTTGCTGGTGGAAAAATGGAAGTTAAAACGCTGCTGGAGTGTGTTTTTGTACTGTTGCTTTCTCTCTCTCTCTCTCTCTCTCTCTCTCTCTCTCTCTCTCTCTCTCTCTGTCTCTCTACCCCTCTCTTTCTCTCTTTATCTCTCTCTCTCTCTCTCGCTTTCTCTCTCTCTGCCTCTCTCTCTCTAGGAGCTTATATCCATTGCAAATATGAGGACGCCCCATAAGATGATTACCTATAATGTGCTTGTTTATATACATTCTTAAAAATTGAAGAGGGTATGCAGTGCCATAGAAGAAGCACTCCTGGTTTCCTTGAAAACCTTTCGACAGAGCAATGCTCCTCAGAGACCCCCAGACATTTTTACTCCAATTAAACATGCAGTACGTAGGGATAGAGTAAAAATGTATCCTGTGTAGGGGTCCCTGAGGATTGGTTTGAGAACCACTGCTTTAGAAAAATATTTTATTAAATGAGATGTTTAAGTTTGGAGAATATTTGAGGAGTTTTAAGATCCTCCAGTTTTAAGATACTATTAAAAGCCCCAGAGACAACCTATAAATTGATACTGAACTTTTACATTATGTGAAGGTTCTTAAAAGCTTTAAAACGGCTCTTCAAATTCCCAGATCACTTCTTCAAAGATGGTTCTTTGGGGAACCAAAAATGGTTCTATGTCATTGCTTTAAGGAACCCTGGGGGTCTCATGAAACAGGTGCTGGTGCAGTTGCACTGCCTGCACTACCAGTAGTTTTGCCATGGATTCCTAAATGATTTGATTGTACAGTTCTAGGAAATATTCTGAAGTGAAATTGAAACTTTACATCATGTGGAGGTTCTTCACCTCTCGTCTATATGTAGTTATTTAAAGAAACTTTCCCTGAAAGTGTAAGTTAACCAAAAGATATTGGAGATATTAGCTACTCTGGAGGTCAGAAAAGAATAGCAACTACCAAGTTTTAGCTCCTTTGCTGAATGTGCTAAGAAGTTCCAGTGCAGTTTTAGAGGCTGCTTAAGAAGTTTTTGGACCTTTTGGACCTTATACCTTTGCAGCTACTTTTATTTCTACTTGAGTTACGATTTCATCATGGTGACGAGACGTTTCCTTGAACACAGTTTTAATCTCCTCTGTCAATCAGTAACTATTGTTAGCAATTTGAGTCGTATTGTTCACTTGAAAGACGAGCAATTGTGTGCCTTGTTTGTAGAAATTCTGTTCTTTTTTTGAGGAATTTGCTAACCCTAGGAATGCTCTACACGGCCACACTGGATTTCTTTTGTTCATTCTAATCCTGAGGAATTGACCATGTGGCACATATGCTGCTGTAGCGCATTTAACGCAATGTCCCTTTAGGTCCTATTTCCTTCCAGAGCAGCCTGGTGGAAAGTGGTGCTGTAGCCACAGTAACCTTTGGCAGATGGCATGGGAACTGGGAGACTCAGGGTAGTAAAAAGGCTGTGTACTTTGACAGCAGCCACTAAATCCTCACTACTGTGAGAAAACTTCCTTTCCAAAATAACTGATCAGGGTAACAGAAAAAATATAGCAATTTTCCACAACTGTAGTCAAATATTAAGCATTTTTACATTTGAAGTTTTTGGTTTCTTGGTTGTCTTGCTCTTTGTGCCAGCACACATAAATGGTTTTCTCCACTTGTGCACAGTACATGTCCATTCCAAAGATAACAATAATAATGATCTTTATTTATAAAGCACTTATCATATAACGTGTGGCATGACCTGGAGATCTTTAAACAGAAGTTCATGATGAACTCAGACCAAGCTCCAGCTTCCCAAAACCCAACAAATGCAGCCGCAACAATAATTAATTATCATATAAATTTTATTTCTATAACCAGTGAGGAATGGCACATCATGTGAAACATTAGAAACTGAAGGAGAAAATAGGAAAAAATAACATGTAAATATGTGGAAATTACTTGTAACAGTAAACGACGAGGTCACCATGGTAGTGATTGGGGTCATGATCGGTTTGTATTTTTGATATCTTCATTTCTAAAAGATCATTTTTCACATGACTCATGCTACAAATGTCAAGAAGAAAAAAAACATGACTAGAAGGTCAATACTGACCACCTCAGTCAGTTCCTGATTGGACCCTGATTGGTTCAAGAGCCAAAATCCCAAACATAAGCAGGCCTGGAACTTGTTAGACAATCAGTTTACATTGCCACTAGTGACCACTAGTGACTGGTACCTAGTGATCCTGAGATCCAGGGTTTGACTTAAAGCTGCCTAAGTAAGACATCTCTCAACATTTGCAGAATTGTAGTAGGCCAGACATCATCAAGACAGCCTTTGTGGATTTAGGTGATACTGATCCTAAGAA
This sequence comes from Brycinus macrolepidotus, assembly GCA_037974445.1. Classification (NCBI taxonomy): domain Eukaryota; kingdom Metazoa; phylum Chordata; class Actinopteri; order Characiformes; family Alestidae; genus Brycinus; species Brycinus macrolepidotus. The sequence goes on along the minus strand of JBBPCZ010136659.1, from coordinate 1,944 downwards.
GCTCATCCAGTTCATTATGACGGCTTGCTGACTGCTGATTGGAAATTCAGTTAACGAGAAGAACTTTGGAACCTCGAACCGCCCCGGCCCCCAGGCCCGCCTCCTCAGTGAGAGCAAGTGTGGTTCTCTGAGATAAAGAGGTCCACACCCCCTCAGCCCAGACAGAGCTTTCTACTCAAAGAACCGACCCTGGCACCGACACTGAGAGAGACAGAGAGAAAGAGAGCGAGAGGGAGGGAGGGAGATGAATGGATTAAAGGCAAGAGAGGAAAAGGAATAGAGAAGCTGAGGAAGAAAAAATCAAAGGGAAAGAGGTGGAAAAAAAGAAAAAAGAAAGGGAAAAACAGCTGAGAAAAGAAAAAGCAAGCAGCTCAGCTCACTCACCTTTGGAAAACGACAGAGAAAGAGAGAGAGAGAGAGACGGAGAGAGACAGAGAGAGAGAGACAGAGAGAGAGAGAGAGAGAGACAGAGAGAGAGACAGAGAGAGGGAGAGACAGGGAGAGAGAGACAGAGAGAGAGAGACAGAGACAGAGAGAGAGAGAGAGAGAGAGACAGAGAGAGAGACAGAGAGAGACAGAGAGAGGGAGAGACGGAAAGAGAGACAGATAGACAGATAGAGAGAGAGACAGAGAGGGAGAGAGAGAGAGATAGGCAGATTCTGGAACCCTGTGCCAGACCTTCATCTCAGCTAGCCAAGAATATGAGCAGATTTGTCAACTATGGAAGTTTAGAGGTAAAGAAATGGCTGCACTTTGATCCACAGCAGGACGAGCAGACAATCTGTGTGGATAAATGTTCGTTTGGTGAAATATGTTCAGCTCTTGCCAGAATCGATGCAGTTTGGCCTGCTGCCAAACTGACTAATGTCCTCACCTGGAAAAGTACAAATAGGTGGAGAATGGAATTTTCCAAGGAAGGCCAGCGATTTATCTGTTGGAATTCTACCTGTATGTCATCAAAAGGGGTGTGAAGATTATACTTTTCTTTCCTGCAGCTGATATCAGAAGATGTATCTGGACTATATGTTAACTACACTTACAATATGTAGGGCTTTTCAAGTACACCAACCTTATGAATTTGCTTTGAGGGTACTTAACGAGTGGCATGGATCTTTATGCTGCCTAGTCGAAAAATGCTACTGTAGCGCGAATCGACAGCAGAGTCTATCGATTTAACTCTACCTGACAAGAATATTGTATGTTTAAATCTTGTACTTTCACATATTGTGCAACCGTTTACTAAAGAAGCGGACAACAGTGAAGATGAAGAAATGAAGATTTCCGAGGGTTTTCTTTCTCAATCGAGGACAACTAACAAATTGGCTAAAACAATGAAGACAATAAAATTTTCATTTATTACCCCAGAGCCGCGAGATAACACTCATATGCCCTCACACTGTGCACTGAGGACAGCGTGTTGGTGCAAAAAAGTACAGCTGTACAAGTGGAAAGTAACAATTAAAAGAGCTTTTAATATTTTACTCCCCAATGCAAGGTAGCACAGTTTTTTGGGCGTGGTAATAAATCCCAAGACTGTGGAACTGCACATGCGCAGAAAGGCTCGGTAGCACATCTTGATTGGTTGCATGTATAAACACAACACTGGCAGCACAACAAATGGCAAATTGTCACCATACAATAAAACTTATGTGAAAGTTCCCCCGGTTTGTGTTGGTGCTGGAGGTGTCAGACGTCATGCTGAGCTTTGTTTGGTGAGCCTGTGTCACGTAGAACCAAAGTTATTGTATTTTAAAAAATCATGGCATACTGATAATCACTACTGGGGATTTAAAAATAGTCATAAAGAACAAAAATGCACAAATTTATTTTATTTTAGGTCTTAGAAACAAACAAGATCTTTGAACCTGGAGAACTTTCAGGATAGTCTCCGCCCACAAGTGGGAGGGGAAAACCCGCAGAGGGAGGGGCTCCGGAGAGCGGCCG
>JBBPCZ010136630.1:0-21341 GCA_037974445.1 Brycinus macrolepidotus | reverse complement strand
GGAACGGATTGCGTTCGTTATGGGGGTACCACTGTAATATCCCTGCAACGCGCTTTCTTCCGATTCTTCCATTTTTGTAACTCTGATGTCTGCATCAATTCAATTGGTGTGCCAGGAAATCCTGCACTGACAAAAGTTCCCCTTTGCTTGGAATGCAGTGTGATTAAATGCGTTATTTTTTTAACGCGTTATTTTTTTTTCAAATTAATTAATCGCAATTAACGAGTTAAATTCCCACCCCTAATATATATATATAGACAAACATATGCTTTCATGTATAAATTACTAAATGTTTTTAATACTAATAATATATAAATTCATTAATAATGTTTTCTTTGTTGTGGCTGAATGCACACCAGACCTCCAAAGAAGATCCTGTTAAATCACTCCAGTGTTCAAAAAAAATACTGAAAGATATTCGTTAATGAACAAATGAGGGCCAAATCAAACCATACTGCAACAAAGTGTAGCTTCACCAGCGGCTGCATGTTAATGAACACTGATAAGGTTTTAATAATCAAAGGCAATTTGTTACATTACATTTATCTGGCAGATACTTTTATCCAAATACAATTTGAGGATACACTCAAGTTGCAGGACAGGGGAGAACCAGAGGAAAGCTCTAAGTGCTAAAATCTTTACGCAGGAGTAATGCAAGAAGCATCAGAGAGAAGAGATGCTCTCTGAACAGATAAGTCTTCAGGAGGTTTTTGAAGATGGAGAGGGATTCTGCTGGTTTTGTCAGCTTAGGCAGCTCATTCCACCAGTGGGGAACCAGAATGAGATCATTCTGGACTGGGTTTGCCTTGTGTCTAGGGATAGCAGACCCAGAAGCTGTTCCTTGGAGGAGTGGAGGGAGTGAGTAGGAACGTAAGACTGAATGATGGGATTAAGGTAGCTGGATGTAGACCCAGATGTCAGTCTGTAGGCAAGAGTTCGTGACTGAACTTAATTTGGGCAGCCACAGGTAGCCAGTGTAGGTGAACCAGCAGTAGGGTGAAATGCGATCTTTTGGGTTGGTTGAAGACCAGCCAAGCTGCTGCGTTCTGAACCAGCTGTGAGGGTCTTATCGTGCAAGCTGGGAGACCCACTAGGGGGGCATTGCAGTAATCAAGGCGGGATATAACCATGGCTTGTACCAGAAGTTGGGCGAGTCAGGTATGGCCTGATTTTCCTGATGTTGTATAAGGCGAAGCAACATGACCGAGAGACAGATGCAATGTGGCCAGAGAAAGATAGCTGGTGACACCCAGGTTTCTCGACACCTTGGGTGAAGAGGTGATTTTTATATGTTGTGATGGATAGAAGGTTTGGCTGGGATAACCAGAAGTCCTGTCATTTCTTTTGTGCCTGCAAGAAACAAACAGCAGCTTCTTCTTTGTAGCAGAGGAAATACATCACTGTCAGGCCCTAGGGGTTCTTCAGATCTTCAGGAAGTCACACAGTATTGCAGGGGATTGAAGTTAAGGGAAGTGTATTGTTTCTTCTAGGTGTTTTCCAGTCATATAGTCAGCTCTGTACCCAGATTATTTGTATTCAGTTTCTACAGTCCTAATCCACCGTCCACTTTGTTCACTGAAGCTCATCTCTTTACAGGAAAGACAGAGAACATTAGATTGAAGGTTGGCTGAGAAAACCACTTGCATGATCCCAGACATGCCATCTATATAATTAGTTTTGTGACTTTTTGAACTTCTGCATTCATATTGAACTTCCGTTCTGTTATCTATCATCCTTTTTTTTACTAGCACAGTGGTTCCTAAACTAAACCCCCAAAAGAGTCTGGAGGACCAGGGTTTCTTTTTACCTTTGTCCTTCAGTGTTTGTGAGGCCAATTGTAACACTATTATCATCCTTCAGTCGAACTGGGCCAACTGTAACACCAGTATCAACTTTCAGTCCAACTGGGCCAACTGTAACAGCAGTATCAACCTTCACTCCAACTGGGCCAACTGTAACACCAGTATCAACCTTCACTCCAACTGGGCCAACTGTAACTGTAGTATCAACCTTCACTCCAAATGGGCCAATTGTAACACCAGTATCAACCTTCAGTCCAACTGGGCCAACTCTATCACCAGTATCAACCTTCAGTCCAGCTGGACCAACTGTAACACCAGTATCAACCTTCAGTCCAACTGGACCAACTGTAACACCAGTATCAACCTTCACTCCAACTGGTCCAACTGTAACACCAGTATCAAACTTCAGTTCAACTGGGCCAAGTGTAACGCCAGTATCAACCTTCAGTCCAACTGGCCCAACTGTAACGCCAGTATCAACCTTCACTCTAACTGGGCCAACTGTAACACCAGTATTAACCTTCAGTCCAACTGGGTCAACTGTAACGCCAGAATCAACCTTCACTCTCACTAGGCTAACTGTAACACCAATATCAACCTACAGTCAAACCTTTATCAACCTTCACTCCAACTGGGCCAACTGTAACACCAGTATCAACTTTCACTCCAGAATGCTGGCCAATCTCAGTTTGAGCAATGTCACCTGCTACCAGTATATTAGCTGCAGCACTTGCAGAAGCTTGCGGTCAGTTGGCTTTAGCTTCAAAGATTAAAATTTATCTTTAACGCTATGAGAAACGTGAAGGTGATCCAGGACATCACTAACAAGTTAGCTGGGTAAGGTTTTCATCACACGGATAAAGAATGCCGAGAACAGATTAAAAACTCAAACAAGACAAAAAATAATAAAACACCACAATATCAAAAGCAGCTCTGACAGAAAAACTTTCCGCCGGTTCCACTCCATGGACACGGTTTTGAGACGGGCAGCCATAAACTGTGGCAGATAATTGAGTCAGAAACTCCGTTACCGGACTGAGATACACTGGAACATCAAAACCTAATACAACTTCAGTACCATCACAGTACAGTTTAGATACAGCACGGTTCCTGTAAGCCTGGGGAAGATTGCCTAAAGTCAGTCAGAGTTTGATGTGAGCTGCCATACATCAATTGTCATACATCACACTCCTCCTGCCTCCCACCTGTAGTCTCATTAGTAGATTTTGCCATCTCTCAAACAATACATAATAGATTTTCCATCCTCCACAATGAACTCACATCTCCATAATGCACATTGTCATATTTTTGTTTTGCATTTGTCTTTGCATTGTTACACCACTGCTGAACACTATAACACTGGAAAACAAAAATTTTGCTACTGGAAATAAAACATGTGATTTGCATGGAATTGCGTGTGCTGAGTCTGAGTCAAATCTGCAGTCAAAATGTTCCTAGCACGTCCAGATTTTAAGTTATAAACGTAATAGTGTTTTCAATAATTCGGTATTTTGATATATGTATTTTTGCATGCCAACATAATAACAGCTGTTTCTGACAAGTGTATGTTTGCTACTGCCTCGTTTGAAATATGCTTCCTGGTTGAATTCAGTGCTGTGAGAGTTTAGGCCTGTCGATGAGCTGATGTCAGCTCAGTTTAAGACAGGCTTGTCTGTTTTATAGGGTTTTCTTGGATATAGGGTAAATGTCTAAGCAAAACATGAGAAGGCACAGTTGTGCCGACTATCCTGACAATTTTTTATAGCATTTGGCAGGCACCCTTATCCAGAGCGGCGTACAATCATTAGTTACAGGGACAGTCCCCCTGGAGACACTGAGGGTTAAGTGTCTTGCTCAAGAACACAATGGTAGAAAGTCAAGCATTTTACCCACTAGGCTACTACCACCTCCAGTGAAGCAGTGGGCAGCCACCAATAGGGAGTTGCCCCTGTGATCAGAAGGTTGTGGGTTCGAATCCCAGGGCTGCTCGTGGGACCACTGAGGTACCCTTGAGTAAGGTACCGTCCCCACACACACCTCCCCGGGCACTGTGTTCCTGGCTGCTCACTGCTTCACTTGGCAAAAGGGTTAAATTCAGAAAAAGAATTTCACACTGTGTGCTGTGGTGTGTTCATGTATGACAAATTGGTCACTTTACACTTTTTCACTTCAAAAGCTGGGCCTCATTTGTGCTGTACTGTTTGTTACTCTGGCCTCTCTCAGTTCTGTGGCAAAAGGAAAGCTGTGCCCTTTACCCTTTACTGTGACTGCTGTTTCTGTATGACTAAAATTTCTGGATTTCTGAAGAAGAAGAACTCAAAACTCGTCTATCCTGACTGTGAGTCTGCTCTTAAACCAGAACCGCATGACGCAGAGAATCCAGATCCGATTCCCCCAATTCTATTTTCCTGGACGTGACAGTTCTGGTGGGGATCTGATGCATGCAAAACATAAGATCCTCACGTGATAGTCAAAATGTGCCTTCAGATTTGAATTCAGCACACTGTATGTAGCAGAGGGCACATGGATTAGACAAAGTAGCAGACAGAAATTGTTTTTTTGTGATTCAGTGTAATCAGTGCAGTTGCACCATATGTCACATGTCCACAATATGCGTTTTTGCAATTTCAGTGTATTGTTACACCCTAATAAGAACAGCTCAAATGCATTTAAAAGCTGTCCTACAGAAAGTCATTACATGAAATTTTATAGTTTATCTCTGTAAAGGACATTGAGTGAACTCTGTGTATGATGATGTGACACACAAATGCACTTGCCTTGCCATGCCTACGTAAATTATACACATATATATATAATTCACTAGAATAATCCATAAAATTGCTGCACATCTTGATCTGTGTTCTTGTAGTGAGATTACGTTTATTTTTGCATATTTCTACAATGTTATAAATTTAAAACATGAATACATTAATAGTGTTTGCGATTTCTTTGCTGTGGCTACATCCCCCTGGACCTCCAAAGAAGATCCTGTTCAATCCCTACAGTGTTCAAATGAAAATCCTCCAAATGATGTTAGTTAAAAATTGTATCATCCTGCAAAACAGTGTATCTTCACCAGGAGCTATTTGTTAATTAGCACTGATTTTGTTTTTATAATCAGAGGCAGTTTTTAATTTTGTTTCTTTTGTGTCTGCAGCAGCTTCTTCTTTGTAGCAAAGGAAATGCATTACCGTCAGGCTGCAGGGGTTCCTCAGATCTTCAGGAAACCACACAGTATTGGTGGGGAATGAGGTTAGGGGAAGTGTGTTGTTTCTTCTAGGTGGTTCCCTGTCACACAGTCAGCTCTGTACTCCGTTTCTTTGTGTTGTTTCTCCCAGTCTTAATCCACTGTACACATAACCCACTGAAGTTCGTCTCTTTACAGGCAAGAGAGAGAACATTGGATCTGAGGTCAGAGTTGGGTGAAAAAAACACTTGCATGAGCCCACACATGTCATCAATTATTTATAATTATTTGCTGATGCAATCACACTACTGTTTTTCTTAAGTTGTATTTTGTTTTTCATTATTATTGTTATTAGTATGATCATAGAAGCCATCACACTATTGTTCTTCTTATGTTTTTTTTTTAAAATTATTATTATTATTAGTGTGGTAGTATAAGCAATCACACTATTGTTCATCTTAAATTTTATTATTTTTATTCCACCCACTTTTTGGCGCCACTTCTCATTGGACCTTATATTAATTCCAACATCAAAATGTCTGTTAATATCCGGTGTGTTGTGCTTGTACAAAGCTAATTGATCAGATGATCACGGGCCGAGTATTGATCTTTTAAAAATCAATTTTTTTGGTTGAGTCCCTTCTGTAATATATGGGGAGAAAAACAAGATGGTCGAGCCCCCTTTAAAATGTGTGTTGGAGAGAGAGTCAGCGATGTCACAGGTAAGGATGCCAGAAAGGGAAAAAAGCACAAAAACAGAAACACAGAGAAAAAAAACGTGGCACAAAACACCAGCACTTATAAAAAAGGACTTCAAGACACTAAAGCTCAGGTTAGTTAAAAAAAAGAAGTGTCTCACTGTTGGTTGTGGTTTAATTAAAAATAATTAAACATTGTGCTTCTTATCCTCCTACAGTGTTTCAAATATGCGCATGGTTCCAATGTCAAAACGTCTAATAATATCACCTGCAATGCATGTGTAAATAACTTTTTGATTGGTTAACAGTGGCTAAGTATTGGTCATTTAAACAATCAATTTTTTGTGATCGAGTCAGCTCTGTAATATATGGGGAGGGAGAGAGAACGGTTGAGTTGCCTTCAAAATGTGTGTCGGAGACAGAGTCTGTGACATCACACATAAAGAAACCAGAAAATGACAAAACGCAAAAAAACACAACTGCGAAGAAACAAATGTGGAGCAAAACACACAGCAGACTCAGGTCAGTTATAAAAAAACAGACTGGTGTCACTGTTAGTTGTGATTTAATTAAAAATAATCAGCCCATGAATGTGACTGTTCGCATCTACTTTGTTTTATGACTTTTTGAACTTCTGCTCTCATAGTGAACTTCCTACCCATTACGTTGCGTTATCTTACATACTTTATATTTCTAAAGCAGTGGTTCACAAACCAGTCCTCAGGGTCTCCCAAAGAGTCTGCAGCTATGCTGTCCCCAAGGGTTAACATGTGGAATATGGCAAAGTGTGGACTCTCTTGGGGGCCTGAGGACCAGGGTTTATTTTAACCTTAGTCCTTCAGCTTTTGTGAGGCCAACTGTAACGCCAGTGTCAACCTTCACTCCAACTGGGCCAGAGCATGCTCACCAATCTCAGTTTGAGCAACGGCACCTGCCTCCAGTATATTAGCCTCAATATTTGCAAAAGTTGCTGGTCCTTTGGCTTTAGCTCCAAAGATGCTATATTATGGACTCTCTTGGGGGCCCTGAAGACCAGGTCGTCCTCTACAGCTTTGTTTTAGAATCAGAATCAGAATCAGAAACTTTATTGATCCCGGAGGAAATTGCTTATGCAATGACTGCAAGACACAGAGACACAGAGACAAGAACAATTTAAAATATAACGTCTAAATAAAATCTAAATAAAAAATCTGTAGAAAAAAGGACCAATATGAAAATACACTATGCTATATGCAGAAATGCTGGATATAAATACTACAGATAAGTAACACAGTTACCAACTTATTTCATCTTTTAGTCTTTCTTTAGTTTAATGCAGTTAAACGGTTATAATGTAAAAAATGGCACTTTTCAACTGGAACAAGGAACCGTGCCATACTGTGCTGTACCGTGCCATAGAAATAAAGCGACCCGTACCCGAGCCGAACCCGAGCTGCTTGACGGCAGGGCTACAAGTGGGCCGCAACCCAAAGGAGGGCCAAATCGAATCATCCTGCAACACAGTGTAGCTTCACCAGGAACTGCTTGTTAGTATGCACTGATGAGGCTCATCAGAGGCAGTTTTTACATTTGTTTCTTTTGTGCCTGCAAGAAATAAAACAGTAGCTTTTTGTTTGTATCAGAGGAAATACATCACCGTCAAGCCACAGAGGTTCTTGATCAGATCTTCAGGAAACCACACAGTATTGTTCAGGATTGCTTGAATTTAAAGGAAGTGTGTTGTGTCTTCTAGGTGGTTCCCTGTCAGACAGTCAGCTCTGTACTCAGTTTCTTTGTGTTCTGTCTCTACCACAGTCTCAATCCACCTCCTCTTAATCCACTGAAGCTCGTCTCTTCACAGGCAAAAAACACTCTGAATGATGTTAGTTAATGAATAAATGAGAGCCAAATCGAATCATCCTGCAACACAGTGTAGCTTCACCTGGGGTCGCATGTTAATGAACACTGAAAAGGTTCATGTAAACTGAAGAAGTTTTTACATTTGTTTCAATAGTGCTTGCAAAAAACAAAACAGCAGCTTCTTCTTTGTAGCAAAGGAAATGCATCAGCCCGCAGAGGTTCCTGATCAGATCTTCAGGAAACCACACAGTATTGGTGGGGACTGAAGGTAAGGGAACTTTATTGTTTCTTCTAGGTGTTTTCCAGTCATATAGTCAGCTCTGTACCCAGTTTATTTGTGTTTAGTTTCTACCATAGTCCTAATCCACTGTTCACTTAATCCACTGAAGCTTGTCTCTTTACAGGCAAGATAGAGAACATTAGATCAGGGGTCATGGTTGGCTGAGAAAACCACTTGCATGAGACCAGACATGTCATCTATTATTTATAATTAGTTGTAGGACTTTTTGAACTTCTTCATTCATATTGAACTTCCTTCACATTACGTTCTGCTTTATATTTCTAACACAGTGGTTCCCAAACCAGTCCTCAGTGTCCCCCAGAGGGTCTGCAGTTCTGCTGTCTCTTAGTGTTAACATGAATTATTGCCAAGTGTGGACTCTCTTGGGGGGCCCTGAGGACCAGGCTTTCTTTTAAGCTTAGTCCTTCAGCTTTTGTGAGGCCAACTGTAACACCAGTATCAACCTTCACTCCAACTGGGTCAACTGTAACACCAGTATCAACCTTCACTCTAACTGGGCCAGGGCATTCTGACCAATCTCATTTTGAGAAATGGCACCTGCCTCCAGTATATTAGCCTCAGCACTTGCAGAAGAATTTTGTCCTTTGGCTTTAGCTTCAATGATGCTTTATCTTGCTCCAAAATGTGAGATTTCATGGGGGATCCTGAAGACCAAGTCATCCACCAAATCTTTATTTTAACCTTAGTCACTGACTTATTTCATGAATCTTTCTTTATTTTAATGCAATTATTGCTGTTAAAGGGGAAATGTCCTCACATCTAAATGGTTACAATGTAAACAAAAGGTGCTTTTCCACTGGCACAAGGAATCGTGCCGTACTGTGAATAAATGTTTTTTCATTACAAATAAAGTGACCCGAACACAAGCCAAACCTGAGCTGCTCGACAGCAGGACTAAAAACGGGCTGCAGCCGAGCTGACTGCATCCCTGTTTTCTGATTGGCTGAAAGAAGCCATTGTTTTTTAACTGTCCTCTGAAAAAAATGAACAAATTTATCTTTAACGCTGTGAGAAACGTGAAAGTGAACCAGGCCATCAATGACAAGTTATCTGGGTTAGATTTTCATCACATGTCTGAAGAATTCTGAGAAACAATTAAAAACTCAAACATGACTATAAATAATAAAAGACCACAATAACAAAGGCAGCTCTGACAGAAAAACTTTCCGCCGGTTCGACTCCATGGATGCGGTTTTGGGATGACCAGCCATAAACTGTGTGGAGAGAATTGAGTCAGAAACTCAGGACTGAGATACACTGGAACATCAAAACATGCTGCAACTTCAGTACCATCACAGTACAGTTTAGATATAGAATGGTTCCTGTAGACCTGTGGAAAAATGCCTCGAGTCATTCAGAGTTTGATGTGTAATGCTCCTTTCAGGAGAGGCATAATCAACTCACGATGATTAGAACAATACAGTCAGCCCACGATGGGACTCACGATTCCATATTCTTATGATATTTGGAACAAAATGTGAATAAAGAAATATGATGGCTGTGGCATAATCCACTAATGAGACTTGTCACGCCCACCAGTCACGTGACACGCACTAGGACCCGGAAGTGACGCACGTCACATGGTATTTAACCCTAGGAAGTGAAGGTACTCACTGCTCAGTCATTGTAAACTATGCCTGAGCCGACTACCAACCCTCTCCAACTCCACGGTACTGTGAATAACCCAAACCCTTTTCTCTTTGTTTTGACTGTGTGTGAGTGAGAACGCAGGTTCCCGGTGGGGAGCCTCTACACTGAAAGGAGCGTTCTCATATCAAAGCATGTGGTTTACCTACTCCTTCATGTTCACTCCGCGATTGGGTTTATCCACCACGCTACACTGGGAAAACAGTGTCAGGCCAGTTTCTCACAAGACTAGAGATGGGAGGCCAGAGGTGTGTGATGTATGACCTGAACTAAATTTGCTTTAGATGACCAAAATAATAGGTCTTCTATTCTCCACAATGCAGTCTCATCTCAATGATACACTTAGACATGTATTTGCATTACATTTGTCTATACAATGTCCCCCCCCCCACACATTTGTGCCTTGCAACATTATGATTTTTCAATGCATTGTTACACCCTAATAAGAACTAGACATCTCAAATGCCTTTAAAAGCTCACAGAAAGTTATTGCATTAAAGTTTATGCTTAATTTATCTCTGTAAATCAAATTGAGTGAACTCTGTGTATGATAAAGTGCTACACAAATACACTTGCTTGCTTTGATTGGCCTTGACGTGCCTTGAAACAATTATGAATGTGCTGCCTAATGCCTGAGACATTGTTTTACCATAGTTTTGGCCTAGTGTGTGTCTGTGATACTGATTTAAATGATGACCCAGAACACTAATCTTTAGTTAATCAAGACTGAGTAGCTGTACCTCTGCAGCATCATTGTTTTAACCGTTGCTGGGTTCATCTATTTCAGGCCCAGCACTGGTGTACCAAATTGACCTTGTTTTTATTTCAATCCACCATTTTTCAGATTGTACACACAAATTACACCGGATTGCTCATAGAACTTTAATTTGTGTCCAGACAGAATTATTTCTATTCCACCCTTTTCATTTTTTACTTTTACTTTTATTTTCACTTAGTACTACTCAACAGTGCTTGTCTCGGCTTTTCCAAATTATTTTAAGTCCAAGATCCAGTGATTCCAAACTAAGGCCGTGGGCAGCATGAAAAAGTGGTAATTTTCACACGCACTTCCGACTCTTTGTTTCCAAAAATATAATCAATTTATTTGCTCCAAAAAGATGAACCAAAATACGTTGATAATCCACGATAAACACAAAGGTAAACGATACTTTAAATTCTATTCGGTCAAAAGTTGGAAAGTGATCAAAAAATCGTATTTTACCACAGTCACGCCACCCAACATTTGACTACCAAACAAATTCTCCCGCCTCATTGCCTCCCGGACGTGACGTATATGGATCCAAAATGTAGGCGTGTCCAAACTAATTACCAAACTAATTACCAAACAGACAAATAACTAAATTATAAACACAAAAACTACAATAATTTGGTTCATTATATACATATTTTAAATAACTACATTACACTAACATCATTTATCCTGATATTAAAATGTTCATGATAAAGAATCATGAGATTTGACAAAATGGCCACAACAGTGCTTTATACCATTTGCAAACTTTAGACCATTTGCAAATTCTTCTGCTGTTGATTATGTAACAGCAACATATTGTGGGCTTAAATACTGCTTGTTTCATGTACCACCATAATGTACTTGTACCTAAACATGGTGTGACTCATAAGACTCAAAAACAGTGTTTGTTTTTTGTGTTCGTTGAATGTCCAGCTGAGAATTATTACTGTTCCACTCTTCTCATTTTTCACTTTTATTTATTTTACTCAGTACTGCTCAGTGGTACTTTATAACTGAGCTCCAAATTTCAATTTCACAAGACTGCTAGTGGCACCACTGAGGTACCCTTGAGTAAGGTACCGTCCCCACACACTGCTCCCCGGGTGCTGTTGTTCTGGCTGCCCGCTGCTTCACTTGGTGAATGGGTTAAATGGGTTAAATGGGTTGAATATGTTAAATGGGTTAAATATGTTAAATGGGTTAAACGGGTTAAATACAGAGAAATAATTTCATGCTGTTCATGCTGTGCTGTGGTGTCTTCACGTATGACAAAATGGTTTACACTTTACAAAAGGCCTGTTATCTGACTATAGAGCAGAAATCTCTTGTCCTGCTTCGTCTGTTTTTTTTTAGTGTTAATTATTGTCTGTTTTTTGTGGATACTGTTTTACATTTAGCAGTTTTCTTTACTCAGACACATGCATCAGACACAATCAAACACATGCATCAAACTTATCATTTATTAAACATCCCCTCCTCTCATATCAATATAGCATGCATAAATCAGGTTACACCTACAATTATAACTGAATAAGAAATGCAGAGTTTAATTATTTAAAAAGAAGCTTGATTACAAATATAAGGATGCATACATACAATTTCACAAGCTGTAATAATATGAAAATCATTTTGCAACAGGAATGACTGGAATGTGACTGGGTATGTGTGTGCGTGCCTGTGTGGTGTATTTCTCCTTTTGCCTTAAAAGAGCTTTGATAGGTTTAAGCAACAGCCCCCACCCCTACCCGCGACCCTGGTTAGTATAAGCAACTCAGATACATTTTACCATAAACTTAGCCTTAATTCACTTCCAAAGAGAGAAATCCCCTTTGTGCTGCCAAGTGTCACCCCACATCCCAGAAGCTTTGCTTCAACTTTTGTGGGGCTAAATTTGACACCAGTGTCCACTCCCAGCCCAACCTTCACACCAACTGGGCCAGCGCTCGCTGATGCACTTGCAAGCTCGGCTCGAAACATGACACTTGTACCCCGCAGATCAGCCTCAGCACTTGCAGAAGCGTTAGGCCCTTTGGCTTCAGCCTCAAAGAAGCTCCAGTGTGCTCCAGCTCGTCCGATTCTAGCCTCTGCGACAGCTCCCGCTTTTGGGACGCGCTGTCCATGTTTGTCTGTGAAAGCATACGCATATGTCTCTGTACCAGCATAAGCTCCATCAGCATACGCACCTCCTGGCCTGTCATAGTAATCTTTCATATGAGGCACGTCCCGTTCTGCAATGAAATCAGATAAAGGTCAGATATTTCTTCAGGCCACTCATGTGGTATCTAACATGATCATGGTTTTCTTTGTATGGTTTGAATAACCCCCAGAAGCCACTGATTTCATTTATTAGTTTTTACTAGGGGTGTGGAATTAACACGTTAATTTTGATCAATTAATCACAGAAAAAATAACGCGTTAAAAAATTTACTCTGATTAATCGCATGCCGTGGTGACTCTTTAACCCGGTCCGGTTCTGCCCACAGGTGCTCTATAAAATGGAGGACGCAGACAAGAAAGCGCTGCTTGGCCCAGTGAGTGGAAAGTTTACGTTTAAAAACGGACAGACAGAACGGATGGTAGGAGTATCGTCATCTGCAATTAATGCAATAAGGATTTTTTGTATTATCGGAGTATATCACGTCTAAAATATCGCCTCAACGGAAAGCATTTAGGAGCGAACCCGACGGTCCGAGCCAGCACAGCCCGATCCCAGCGCCAGCGGCCCGCCACAGTGGACCAGGCACTCAGACCCAAACTGAGCACGTCTACCTGTGACCCACTAACTCACTGCCTGACAAAATGATCTGTGTTGCTGAGTTAATTTTGCACTCGGCGTCTCGCTGGGTGGATAAGTCACACTGAAATGCTTCTGACACCCGTGTGTGTATGTACAGTGTCTTAATCTGCAGTTTATGGATGGGCTTAGTTCTATCATTGTTCTTGCTGAAGTGTTTTTTTCCCTCAGCATATTAGGTCAAATTTTTGATTGCTGTGACCATTACTGCACATGAACCAGTTATTAAATAAAAGAGACGTTGAAAGTCTGTAATGTTGGTTATTCATTCACTCATATGCCAAAATTCATTTCAATTTTTAAATACTTTTACAGCACAAATGTGTGTTAATTTAGATTAATTAATCAGAGAGCTTGTAATTAATTAGATTAAGTTTTAAATCGCGTGACACCCCTAGTTTTTATGTAACATGATGTGGGTAGCTTTTGGCCTAGTGGTTAGGATATTTGCTCTGTGATCAGGAAGTTGTGGGTTTGAATCCCAGGACTGTTAGTGACACCACTGAGGTGCCCTTGAGCAAGGTACCGCCCCCACACACTGCTCCCGGGCACTGTGTTCCTGGCTGCCCGCTGCTTCACTTGATGAATGGGTTAAATGGGTTTAATGCAGAGGAAGAATTTTGTGCTGTTCATTTATGACAGAATGGTCACTTTACTTTACACTTTATGGGTAGGCCCTTGTGCTACAGTACATCTAAAGTTTTAAAATAAAATAAAGTGTTTGCTTCTAAGCTAGTAGTCTTTCATCTTTGACAAGAGCCAGTATCCCATAAGCCTCACCTACACTCACTAACATTTCAATAAGGAGTGAGTAATATGGCAAAAATATAATATCTTATCGTATAAGTTGATACAGACATAAATAATCAGTATGGCCTCATTTAAAAATTAAATGAAGATTTAATTTGATTTGATTTATTATTATGACTGATTTGACTTAAAAATCATCATTCATTATCCACTTATATTTAGTTATAACAGTTATATTTTTTGAAATCTTTGAAAACTTTTCAAAATCTGCACTAAACTGTCACTAAAAACTGTAATTAACTAGTACTGCTTTAAGTACTGGCAAAAACCACGCCGTAAAAGTTAACTGTGACAGTGTGGTGTCCAGGGCTGCTGTGCTCTGAATGTTTAGGTCTTAGATTAATGAAGAAATTAATCATTTAGAAATGCGTAGTAAATTGTCCTCAATCACTTTAGCGAGTGCAAGATTAGCTGTGGGCTTATTTTGCAACACTGCTGTCTCTGCCGTTATTTCTTCTTCACCTGCCATTGCAGGGGCTGGAGAGAGAGAGAGAGAGAGAAAGAGAGAGAGAGACAGGGAGGGAGATGAAGAGAGAGAGAGGGAGAGAGACAGGGAGGGTCAGTCTACAGATTTGCGCTCTCATTCACTGTTTTTCTTTCATTTGCATTGCAGGGGAGGGCAGGAAAAAACGTTCCATAGGTTAGATGGCTGATTTATCTAATGCATTATAGACTAGGCTATTTACTTTTAAACAGACCAAGACTTATCATGACCGTGATGCACATCATGAGCTTGTTTTACGCAGGGCCATGCATCAAGCCTGAGAGGCAATGAATTCAAAAAAGGTCTGAAATTTCTCCACTGCGCTGGTAGAGCTAAATATACATGATAAAAACTGCCCACTTTGCCATAGTTGCCATAGTTCTCAAAGGGAGTTCAAGGGGTCCATGACATGTGGCCATGGGGTCCCTGATTTTATTTATTATTTTTAAATAACATGACATGGGTAGAGACCATATTACATCCCAAATGAAGATCATTCATCACTCCCACCTAAGTTTGTTTCATCAGTCTTTAAACTTTGACATTAATGGGCAAAAACATAATATCACCACCAGCTGCCTAGTGGTTAGGAGTTCACCCTGAGATCAGAAGGTCATAGGTTCGAATCCCTGGGCTGCTAGTGGCACCACTGAGGTAACCTTGAGCAAGGTACCGTCCCCACACACTGCTCCCCAGGTGCCCCTGTTGGTGGCAACTCCCTGCTTCACTTGGTGAATATGTTAAATGCAGAGAAAGAATTTCACTCTGTTCACACTGTGTGCTGTGCTGTGGTGTGTTCACTTTACTTTATCAATGCACTTGATCTGCATCCCAATATTTAGTCATGCGGAGGTTCACTAAGTTGAGCTAAGTACCCAGTAATGCCATTACTGTACCAGTAATTTTTTACTTTTGATTTATTACTGTGACAGATGTTATTTTGTGATTCTATATTTAATTCATTTTTAATCTACACTAAATCAAATTACAATTATACTGTTTGTTCTCTCTCTAAGATAAAAATTGCAATGTAATGACAGTCTACACTGTGCTCAGTAAAGCACAAAAGCAAAAAAACAAAGTTTATCATAACAATGACAAATTATTATCACCTTTGCCTTAAATACTAAATCATCTGCTTATAACTACACTACCACCATGGTGGAGAACGCAATAGTACAACTAAAAGCAATCAGGTGAACATGATGAATGTTTCAGACCATCAAACCAATGCAGAAAACAAATGGACTGAGTGACAGCATCACATTGAAAGTTCAGTTTGCACCATGAATCATTTAGAAATGTATATTAAATTGCATTTAACCTCTTTAGCTTGATGTATAGATGTAGTGCAAAGGGCCTTACCTGGAAAGGTTTTCACTTTTTTTCTCTTGCAACCTTGGAATAAACCCCAGAGCAAAGCCCAGAGGTCACTGAAGAGAGAGAGAGAGACACACACAGGGAGAGAGAGAGAGAGAGACAGAGAGAGAGAGAGACAGAGAGAGAGAGAAAGACAGACAGAGAGAGAGAGACAGACAGAGAGAGAGAGAGAGAGAGAGAAAGAGAGAGAGTGAAAGAAAGAGAGAGAGAGAGAGAAAGCAAATATATAAATATATAATATATGATTTCCCACCAATATCTTGTCTCAGACAGCCTGTTAACAAGTTTGTTGTACTGATTTGTGCATTTAAAACATGGTTCTTCAAAACACTTCCTACAAATCATGTGCACAACAAGAATAAAGCCTTATAATAATAATAATAATAATAATAATATGATTTTTTGCCTACATTTTATAATTTTTGTGCATTAAAACTGAAATAAAACTGAAATGAAGTGTACCTTTACGGAGTAAGGTGAAAAGAAAAAAGAGAATCAACCAAGGTCTATCCTTTACAGACATGGGACAAAAGCAAATTATGTTAGATATCCAACTAGACTTCGTAACAGAAAGCATAAAATGCTACGTTGCATCCTCACCTGTCTCCTCTCCTTGCTTTTGTCTTTGAAACTTTTAATACTAAAAGGGTTCGAATTTATAGACATGATTACTCTCACTTTCAGTTTTTCTTTTTTGGGGAGTATTGGCAAACTCAGAGTGAAACTGGGACGGAGAATCCCCACAAAAATCTTTCTCATGCTTAAATATGTGTTTTGAAAGGTGAACGGTGCTTATTTTGCTGCTGATTATTTTGGAACAGTAACACACTGTAGACTGCAGTACGTATCTTGAACAAGACCATCATAATGCACCATAATGTACTTGTACCTAAACATGGTGTGACTCACCAGACTGAAAAACAATGTTTGCTTTTTGTGTTTTTTGGACGTGTACCCCCACTTCTTACAGGGTGTCGTGGCACTGAGAGAAGAGTTCAGAGCTGTTACACCCCATATAAGCTCTGGATAATCCTACCGCCTCTGTAGCCTCTCTGGATATCGTGTCCCCGTGATCAGACACCGTTTTTTCCCAGGCAGCATCCAATGGGAAACTCTCAGGGTCTTCTAGGCCTTCAGAAAATGACTTCAGAATCAGAAAACTGTATTGATCCTGGAGGAAACTGCTTATGTTACGTGTTGTAGTAATATTCCTAATTCGTTATTGAGTTTTGGCTTGGAAACAACAGGGTTAAATTCTTAAAATGGCTTATGAAACATTATCCAATCAAATTTGCATTCCCTTCATGGTATTTAGGCAGATGTGGATAACTGGGCTCTCCCATTGATTAGGCCTTCAGGCCCTGTCAGAGCAACCATGATTAGGAAGTGACAATGGACTCAGCCAATTACATCCTGATTAAAATGTGTGGGATCGATTTAATGAGGACAAACCTCATTAAATCGAACATACAAGGTAAAATATAGGTTCAAAGATCCAGGTATCCATGTTTAATCTAGAACAGACAAAAAATGTTAATGAGTAAAGTCATCACAGCATTTACGGCATTTAGCAGACGCTTTTGTCCGAAGCAACTTCCATTCCCTAACTACAGGGGACAGTCTCTCTGGAGCAACTTGGGGTTAAAGGTCTTGCTCAGGAACCCAGTGGCAGTTTGCTGAGTGTAGGATTCGAACCCATGACCTCTTGGGCCAGAGGAAAGTATCCTACCCACTAGGCCTCCACCACCCCCACAAAGTGAACTTTTTTCTCTGCATTTAACCCATTCACCAAGCGAAGCAGCGGGCAGCCAGGAACAGAGCACCCGGGGAGCAGTGTGCGGGGATGGTACCTTGCTCAAGGGTACCTCAGTGGTGCCACTAACAGTCCTGGGATTTGAACCCACAACCTTCTGATCACAGGGGCAACACCCTAACCAGTAGGCCACCAGCTACCCTAAAAAAACCAACAGAGGACCCTGGAGTAGTGCTGTTAGCTTAGCACTACCAAACAACTAGAATTGCATTGAAGTGCTACTGTCACATCCGTGCGCACGCCTCCAGCATTCACAGTCACCGGACTACTGAGCTGGAGGTGTCCTGTCATGTCCCCCTGTCCACATGGAGGTTTGTTTTGGTTTAGTCCGTTGCTAGGCAGCACAACTGTGTTAGGTTAGCCCTCGTGTTCTCCCTCTAATGACATAGGCAGGGATTCCCTTGTGTCTCCAGGTGTCTCCCCTAATGAGTTAATGATGTGATTATTGTCTCATGTTTCTGACTGGCTGTTGTGTCTCCGGCTTTAAAATCCAGCCGGTCCAGCAGTACGGTGTGTGGTCACCATCATAATCCACCATACTCTCCTGGCTTCATGTTCACTCTCTCTTGTGGAATCTAGTAGCTGCTTAAGTAGAGCTCCGGTCTACGTAGCACTAAGAAGTCCAAAACCTTTGATATGTTCGAAACGAACTTTGATTTGTCTATCTTTGTCTCTCGCATTTCGGAATAGTAACCAGCGTGGCTGAAGTGCCCTCAGGCTGGGATTTCCCTTCGTAGCTCCTGCATGGTGCGGCGCGTCTGAACCCTTGTGTTTTCCAAGGCTCCTGGTCTGGAGCAGAATCTGCAACAGAACCGATCCTAGTGGATTAGGGGTCCTTTCAAGGAGCAAAAAATAGAGAAAGACTCCTTGTGTTTGAACACTCCAGGCTCAAGTGACTGTTGATGTGTTGGCTTTATTAAAAGTGTTTAATATTGTAACTCCTGCATCTGCATCCTCCTTCTTAGTGGCAAACATGACAGCTATGATAATTCATCATTGTTATACAGGAGAGATTTTTGTCCTTTTGACCTTTTTCACATTTCTGTCCCAAACCAAAGGTAAATAATAAATCATTTTCCAATGTATAAGAGAAAGTTGATTTTAAACCATACTGGTAAATCTGTGGAGTGTGAGTGGAAACACAACCACAGATGTATTGTGTAACACCAGTTTCCTCCAAGAAACAGCCTGATTTTTTTTTCCAGACAGTTGAGTAATTTATTAGCACATTTATTAACACATTTATTAACATATATTTTGTTGTTAATTATCCTTAGAACGTTCTTTTTTTTTATTTTAAACAATGACAATAGCTATAATGTAAGAAAAGAAAAGAAAAAGAGAGAGAATAAATAAATACATATATAAATAGAACAATATAAAGAAATAGAACAAGAGAGAGAAGGGTCTAGTATAACAATCAAAGAATGTTTTATAAAAAAAATCTTAATTTCTCTACAGAGCAGGAATATTTTGACTGCTTTTTTATTCAGAGATGCTGAAATAGGTTTCACATATAATTCAATTTCTTTTTTAAAGATCATAAATATTGGGTTATGTGAGAATTTACGCTTATGAATGTAGAATTAGGCTAAACCAGTATTAAATTAATGACAAAAAAAAAGTCTTTCTTATCTGCAACACTGGAGCAGTGGCAGGCTAAGATAAAGAAACTGAATTTTAAGTTCACATCGGGTCAAACAAACACTTCACTCTGGATAAGCACAAACGAAGAAATGTAAATGCTTTCATCCCCCTCTGGTGGCAAAATTTGCAGCACAAACAAGTGTAGTTTAAGAAAGAGTGTTGCTTTCACTGAGCTGAATGATGGCGGAGCAGAAGACTGGGAGAAATAAGAAAACTGATTTATTTATAGCATTTCTAATTGTATATTCAAAATTCTAAATTTCTTTTTTTTCTGCACACCACACATTTTCACCACTTATGCATTTATTTCATAAACTGTAGATTTTTATTCTTGTTGAACTGGAAAGTTGTTGAGTGAACAACTATAAAATAAAAATATGTGAAATAAAACCTTTCTAAGAGTAAAGAATCTGTAACAGTGCAGGTCTGACTCCTATTAACTGGTTGTGTGGTGATGAAGAGTCAAATTCTAGACTGTCCTTTAACTTTAAATGCACTTGTTAACTGTTTTAGCACTTAATAGCTCCTTAGATATCTAACACTAGTCTGGTGATCCACATTATAATTATTATAATTATATAGAGGGGCTTTTTGTATGTCAGTAATAATTAAATGTTCTGGCTAATAAAGGCTCAAATGGTGAATGTCCTGTAAATGTATTTCTTAGCAAGGAATACTGAGTGTATCTTTTGTAAACAAAGTGGGTAAGATGCAAATGCATATGTACATTTTTAATAAACTCTAGTTGAAAGTATATAACTGTTGTCTAAATTAAGACAATAGCTATATATATTAATACTGAAGTGACTTGAGGAGTACCACCCTTTTTTCTTTTTGAGCATGTAGACCTATATTTAACGTAATATTATGTGTTGTGTGTGTGTTCTGTAGGTAATTCAGTAGGTAATTACCTTACCTAGTCTTTATATGTTCAACATGTTTATTACCATAAACTGAATTGTGCACATTTCAGCTTATTATTTCTTCGGTATAAACAGGTAAACACTTGAGTATCAGGCATCATAGTAGACCTTATGGGCTTTATTCAGCAGCCTTTATAAGTGTAATAATAAGAAGTGTAAAGACCATTTGTCATCCATGAACACACCACAGCACACAGTGTGAACAGTGTAAAATTCTCTCTCTGTATTTAACCCATTTAACCCATTCACCCAGTGAAGCAGCGGGCAGATGTAAGATGTAACATAAATAAGAACTGCATTGAGTCTTGTCTCTACGTAACATGTATCATGTTGCTATAGTTACTGAACAATTCATAGCAATTACTGCAAGGTGTTCTTGTATCAATAATAACACACATAATTTTGTTTTTGGTGCCTTGTCTTTATTGAGCGAAAGGTTTAAATAGTCTGGAGTTTGTGTTCAAGCGATGATGAGCAGTTCCATCAGAGCTCCTACAGAGTGCATCCTGTAGAAGACGGAGAAACCGTAGAACTGCTTCCCCACTCCACTCTCGAACTGAGGATGGGCACTGAACGCTGGGATCAACCAACAACTACACACACACACACACACACACACACACACACACACACAAACAAACACGCACATACACACACGCACAAACTGTTCTGTTCACTTCATGTGACTGGGTTTTGGGTTGTATCCTGATAAGATTTCTGCCATGTGTGTTTACAGACTGAAATTATGTGGAGATTTATGTGTCAAATATACTAATCAACTCTTACAACAACCAAAAAGCTCCGCTACTCCTCCTTTTTTTGTTCTGTTCAAAACGAAACCGCGCTTTTTGCAGCGACACAGTCAGTGTTTATAAGAAAAGGCTGTTTACAATAATGATCCCCCTCATCTTTATGAGCCATGTGCGTTAAAACACAGTGTGTTGTAGCAAGATGGTGAAAAACAATGAGGTTTAACTAAACTGGAACTTTATTTGAGCTAAGCAGCCTTCCTAATGTGGGGTAAAGAATTTAAACTAAACACGCATCAGGCGAAGAACTGAAAGAGCAGTGATGCTGCATTAAGTGGTGGCGGTTTGGAGGGGGTCTCTTCCATAAACATAACAGCAGGGGGTGCTGTGACAGGCCTGGGAGGAGATTTAGTTGTCAAATGTGTCTTGGAGAAACATATATACAGCTCTGGAAAAAAATAAGAGACCACTGCAATTTATTTTTAAATCAGCATCTCTATGAGTATGACAACC